>APFE030556674.1:0-29514 GCA_000404065.3 Pinus taeda | reverse complement strand
GATGAGAATTTTATACAGAAGTATCCAGAACTACTCAAGCATTGAGGACAACACTTTTTTGAAGGAGAGGGGCATGTTGGTCCCTATAATACTAGTGATTACCCCATTACTATGGTAGTTGTACCCCTTATTAATATTGTTGTGCCCCTATTGCCCCCATATTGTTATTACTGTGCCCCATAGAATCCCTCTATTGTTATTTTTGTGGCTTTATATTATTATTGTTAGGTCGGCTGGGTTATATTGTGACTCTATATAGAAAGGAGGTTTTGTCATTTGTATCATCCAAGAATTGTTCATTTATGTAATGTAAAGGAAGTTGCCCCCTCGAAGAGGCTGAATTCTAAGGCGTTGATCTATCTTTTCTTGAGCTGGTTCATAACAAATACTGAAATACATGATGGAAAAGAAAAATGCAATACCGACGAGCTCTTCAAGTATCAAGCAAGCTAGAGAAGATGATAAGCCTAAAGAATCGACAGCGAGGCATATCAACCACATTAACATAGATTGACGATGTTTTGCAAATGTTGTTTTTTAGTGTTTTAGTTTGTTATGATTTATTTCTGTTTAGTCTTTACTTCAAAGCCTATAAGGCGAGAACAAGGAGGATTTTGTTATTGTAACTCCTACTCTCCTCGCATCTCATGGCAACTCATTATGTATCTCAGGGGAACAGCTTTCTCTTTTTTTAAAATATAATATAGCAACCAATGATGTTAAATATATATATATATATATATATATATATATATATATATATATATATATATATATATATAATATTTATTGTCGTCGATATAACTATCTGCATAGATGAATGATGCTATGCCAATATAAAGTTTTCACGTCAATATACGAACCTATATAAACACAAAACATATTGTGCAAATAAACAATACCTATCGTACATATTATGCATTGAAGTCTTACAGGAACATGTCATGGTTGTGTCATACATGAAACTGTGATATCTATCACATCTTGATATGGGCTTCATATGGGGCTTAGGGTTTCCCTTAGGGGGAATTTGTCTCGATGCTACCCAATTTTAACATCCCCACTTCACACACTTCTTCTATACACCTCCATCTGAACAACAATTATTCCGCACATGCATAAACTCTTTTTTATTGCAATGCATGAAAAAACACACTCAATAAACCATCAAAGCAAAAATTCCATGTATAATTTCTTTATGTGTACAACAAATGGATCAGGTCATATGGTAATAATGTGATTTAATGTAAATTTCAAGTTCTCAACATGAACAACTATTCTGATAACTACCAAAAGAGGCACCCAACTGTTAGATTTCAATATATTCTCAAAATATGCAATCGACATAAGGATGCCTTGTTTGCACACTTCTTCCACACATTCCCATCCCACACAACATTCCTTCTTAACATAATTATAAATTAATTATATTCACTTTGCTCTGCGCATGCTTTACTTTTGTACATAGTTCATCTCTACATAGATTTTTTCTTCACACATGCATTGCTTCTGCACAACCTTCAACTTTGCATGTCCTATTACCGCGCAACACTTCCCCTTCCGTACATATCCCCACTTCAACACATTTGCAAACATTTTTTCCTCCGCAAACTTGTTGCATACATATTTCTCTTACACATTACTTCTTCCTAATATGCATTACTCTGAATGATTGCTTTATTGTATTTGTCAATTTTTCGCATGCTTTGGTAATTCATGTTTTTCATTCATATGCTATGTTTTTTTCCCATGTTTTAAAATTTGATATATGCAATCTAAAAAAAGGTTTCGTTTTAAAACAAAATTAGAAATCACTTTATATCCACACATAGTTTATTTTTGCATAAAAATTACCTCTGAACATGCCTTGGTCCTTTGAACAACCTTTTTCTAAGTAGATAATAGATTTTGTGGGTCTTATAAACCCACCAGCTAAAAAATATAACTATACTAAGATATTTATAAAACTATACTAAAAAACTATGGTTCTAAATTAATTCGTGATAAATTATAACTCTTTTCATATCACTAAACTTCTTCCATATTCCTTTTCCATCATTATATACTATATGTACTTCATATATCATAAATTCCTCATATTTCTTAAAATAATTTTGGTGATACCCATTATCAAAATACTTACCAATATATTTAAAATAAATTATTATATTATGTTATAATACAAAACCATTGAAAAAAACAAAAACAAAATATTATCATGCCATATTATTTTGAATATTAAAAAAATAAAATAAAGAAAACATTTCATATATTCTTCACACTTTTATATATATATCACCTTTTGTTTTACAAAAATAAATAAACCTTTCATTTTTCAAAGTATATAATCCTCACACCAATTTCAAAAAGTATTATCAAACAATAAACCAATTTTAAATAAAATTATATTAATTACTATATTATTATAGTTCTAATTAATAATTAATTCAAAAACCACTTTTAAATTACTTCAATAATTATATTTACACGTTTGAAAAATATATTAATAAATATAATACAAATCTATCCCCACGTCATTCATATATCATTCATGTTGAACCATAATCATCTCTCATGTGAAAGTTCTAATGAATTAATATTCATGAAAACCATGAAGAAATATTGTGATAGAAACACTGCAAAAGATGAAGGCAACTTCCAAGGTGGCACATTGCATGAGTCCTACAAAATGTGGAAGGTGAAGTCTTCTGAAGTTAACCCACCATGTCACTAAAGGCACAAAGCAACACACAAAACTTAACAACCCAAAGTTTACTCACCATATAAAAATGTAAAGTCTAACCCACCATTGGAATAAAGGCAAAAGTGCAAACTTACAAACCAAAGTTCTCTCACTATCTTAAATTCTAACCCAACATTGGACTCAAGGAACAAGTGCAACACGCAAAACTTGACCAGCCAAAGTTGACTCGCTATTTAAGGATAACAAAGTTGACTCACAACTTTTATTTCTAAATTTTTGGTGATCCTAGTTAATTGCATGTAAAGAGAGTTAATTGTGAAAAAGAATATGAAAAATGATAATTAATATGACCACCAACAAAAAGGTCACTAGAAAATGACAACAAATCTAAACCATGACATGCCAATTAATCATCAAAAGGGTAGGATTTTTGTCCTTTTAAATGCACATTATGTTTGGTTGTTGTAAATGTATGGTCAAAGTTGAAGGCTTATAAATACACTCAAAGACAATCACTTATTTATGGATAGGGGTCATAAGAGTGGATATATTGTTATATTTAATTTAGTATAACATGTTGTCATTGATACTATATGTTTTATTACACCTTTTACTTTACTTTACAGCTTGAGTGGGCCTAATGGTTAAGAGCATGTGTTTCCTCCTAAGAGGTCACAGGTTCAAAACCAGAGGGGGTAGAGTATGTATGCCTTCGTAGACTTAGCAGTCAAATCGCTGCGCGGAGGTGGGTCCCTTGTCCCACAAACAAGGGGGTCTCATACACCAATTTGGTGTCTGGCTTGGCTGTGACCTTAAAAATGGATATTATTATTATTATTATATGTTTTGTTACACCCTTTTTAAAGAAAATCTACACCTAAACGCATGATGCTACAACAACATAATATATATAACGATTGTGACATCAAATACCTTTGCAATGTTTTATGTATTCTAGTTATTATTAATTGTGATTTCTTCAAAGTTTACTAATTGTGATTTCTTCAAAGTTTACAAATTTGGTGGGGGAGTTCATAACATTGAGTGTACCATTGGTTAATGGGAGAAGTATAATAAATTAATATTTTTTTTTAAATATCATATATAATGAATATAGTTGATGATAAACAATGTTAGTTTAAAATAAGATAGAAATTATATTTCTTTTATAAATTTTATTGTGAAATAGGTGTATTAGACAAGTTTCAAAACATTTTGAAATGAAAAAAATTTCAATTTTGTGATACTAAAAAAGTGGAGGAAATGTGGTTTTTAAAATAACATGTTATATATTCCCATATTAAATCTCAATTTAAAAAATTTATAATGATATCAACCTTCCTAAATTTTTAACTGATCAAAACAATGAACATTTAAGAAAGCTTATCCCAAGCTTTTCAAAATGAAAATAAATTTTTAAAGCAAGTAATCAATTCCTTACAACTTTTTTCATAAGGTTCAATAAACCATAGTTAGTCTCAATGCATAGTGACAATCATTGTCTTATGGGATCTCAAAGGAAAACAAGAAATTACCTTCACTTGGGGATGAGGCAAGGCCACTAATAATCAAATAAAGGTTTTGGCATCCTTTCAAGGGGTTGATGATTATTAAGTAGCTCTTGGTGGTAGGGGATTCTATGGTGATAATAACTCATATGCATTATCAGATGGCTCCACGAGATATTTAATTAAGTAAGTTAGTCATTAAAGTTCAAAGGCTAATGAAATTTTTTGTATCAGTGAGCTATTACTCAATTTTGAAAGTCCAAAATTCCTTTGCAAATAGGAAGGCTAGCAAAGTGGTTAATAACAAAATGGGAATAGTAAGGATAAATGGGGTGATCCATTCTAAACCCGCCTCCTGTGACATATTTGTTAAGTTTAATATTAAGGAATATATCACATGTAAAAGACAAGTGGCACTTATTAAAATAGGCAAGTAAATGAGCATTAAAATCTCATCATCACTAGTACTTCCACACATTTCATCAGAGGTGGTTTTAGTCATCAATTATGTGAGGATGTGATAACCAAGTTCATGTGGTATTATGAGTTGTTTACTTTGGAATTTTCTTTTAGTTGCAAGCCTTTACTCCTCTTTGCATTCTGAGTTTTGAGAGTAGCATAGTCATGGAGGTGTAGAGTCATGGCTCAACTTCTAGTTTAGAATCTGTCATGTGTGACATCTTTAGAATTTGGCTAGAAGGTCTATCTCGTGTTAGGAGCAAAGACCACTATTTACTAAGTGATATGCAATTTGTAGGAACTCTAACTTATATAGAGGAAGAAGGAGATGCTCCATGCTTGTTGGTGAATTCTCTCACTATTTATTACTCTATAGTTCAAAAGGGGAGGGATGGAGGAAAGATCAGGAAAGAAGGTATTCAATGAAGCTTTAAGTAATAATAGACAAATTATAAATTTAAATATGTAGGTAGAACCTATTAAAGATAAGGAAACACAATTTGAGATTTTCATGGAAAATAATAGTGAAAATTTTGAAGAAATAGAAGAGAAAGTGAGTAAAGTATAGTAAAGACTTCTGAAACTATAAAATGAGAAGAGACATGTTATTGAGATTCTACAAACTATGACTCTACCTCTTAATCTTTTTGTAGGCTCATTTAGATTCAATCATATGATAGTAAAATAAGAAAATACGATATAATAAAAACCAATTTTACAAAGAAAAAAATAATTATTAATTAAATATCAATCCAAAATCAATATTAAAAAAAATCTTAAATAAATATGAGTTATTTTTTAATAACTTTAATGAAAAAATATATTTTTATTAAATTAATTCATTTCACATTTTACTACTCAAACAAATAATAACAATCCTAAAAATTTAAGAATTATAGAAGGATACCATGCTTCAACATAACTTCTCAAACTAAACCCATTATTATTTTTAAATAATAATTCAAAATAATGAATGTTTATTGATTCATGAATGGATCACTCTTTCATCGAAATTTCAAGGGCTATGAACAATTCATTGGTGAATGAAATAGGTCACTATGACACCATCTTTTAGAGGCTATTTAATTTGAGTCATTGTGAAAACAACACTAGGAACCATTCTTCTTTATGGATTAACTTCAACTTGTCTTGTGTGAAGATAATGTACCTTGGGACCAACTTAGTAGGTAAAAGTCTACAACAACATATAATAAGAATAATAGGTAGGAGAAACGTACAAAAACTTAGTATTCTTACATGTTTGTAGTGGTGTATGGCCTCGACAGAAAATTTTGTAGTCTTGGTCAAAATTTTCTATGAAGTACTTTTGGCATCTCTTTAGGAATAATTTGTGATAGACATTTTATTGCTCAATCACAAAGGAATAATTTGTGATAGACATATTATTGCTCAATCACTGGATCATGTTATGCTTTTAGCATCTCTTTAGGAAAAAATTGTGATAGACATATTATTGCTCAATCAGTGGATCATCTTTATGGCAGATGGTTCTACACCAAATAAATCATGTTTGTAAGATATGTTAGTCCTAAAAACATAGGAAGCCTTTTTAATATTTTTTAATGATTAACTTGAATATGTTTTTATAATTTAAATACAATTTTTATATATTTATGAAAATGATTTAGTTATATATTTTCATAATTATATTTTAACTTAGTTTTTTTTCCACCTTGTATATTAGTTTCGGTTGTTTTGTATGTTTATGTTTATCATTAGCCAGTTGGCTTGGTGATGCTTGGTTCATAGCAAATGAACCATGTCATTTTGTTTTCACTAATAAAATTATGCTTTTTTCCTCGGAAAAAAAAGAATGTTATAAATAAATCGTAAAAAAATTATAAATATTTATTTTAATTAAAAAAAAATATTGTTTAAATATTGTATTTTTATTATGTAGTTTTCTTATTTTATATATATATGATGGTAGGTGTTGTATTTAGTCATATCATTTATAAGATATCAATGTGCATGTAATATATATCTTTAAATTTTTTGGATGTTTTCCAACAAATGTTTATGTGGCTTATTGTTACATAATTATGGCCAAGTGACTTGGTAGGTGGTTTTTTTATTATCCCACATTTATTGTGTTGTAGGCATTTTTTTGGGAAAATCTTAAGTAGGCAACTTTAAAATTCATTAGCATTGTGCATTCATATAACACATATACACCATCAATTTCATATTGGTTAATAAAACTTGCAGTTGTTGCCATCCATATATGTAGGAGCTACTTTTTGTCACTTTATCTTATTTGTTTTAGATCTTTCCTTCGTATTGTTTGGTGTCTTTGGTAGGTATGTCTCACATTGTCTTATTGTTTTAGATATTTCCTTCACTTGCCATCAATATATGTAGGAGCTACTTTTTGTCACTTTATCTTATTTGTTTTAGATCTTTCCTTCATATTGTTTGGTGTGTTTGGTAGGTATGTCTCACATTGTCTTATTGTTTTAGATATTTCCTTCACTTTTTTTGGTGTGTTTGGTAGGTATGTCTCACATCACCAACAAGAATATCCATCAAACTAAATCATCAAATTCTAAATTATATGTTCACAAAAATGAGCATATCGTTAATATTAGGTTATTTCATTATTGTGACAAATATAAAGCTTTAATATTAGGTTATTTTATTAGTGTGACAAATCTATAGAGCTTTCATGTAGAAAAATGTATCTCTTTATAATAACACGAGTGCATTTAATAATGTTGTTAAATATAATTATATTTACTATATTTTTCTTGTTCTATTGTTGTTTATTTAAGTTTTAAATTTTATTTTTTTTAGATGTAGTCTCCTCATTAGAAGATTGGTTGAGCTATTACTAGGGCAATGTGAAGCATAAGATAAGCTAAAAAGAAAATGAGACATTCGAATAGCTTATAGCATTGAAGAAACATTTACTTAGTTTTTGTATTGTTCATAGTAATCACTAATAACATGATATAGTGAATTCTTAACTCTTTTCAGTATGAAAAAAACATTGGTTTTATTATGTATATGTAAAAACCAATACATCTAGTCCAAATGGAGGCGCCATCAAGAAAAGTCAATGTGAGAAAGACGACCATCCTGATATGTAAAATTTCCAGCATGTAACCCCACTTGGCCACGGATCCACAAATGAACCACATATTAAGCTTAAATATCATATAACATAAATTAACTACTTCAAAATGTCAATCATCTAGCCCAAAATAGAAAGAAAGAGTGTCTAGACATAAGGAAAGTAACCCATAAAAAAACCCATCATTGTAAAAGTATAGCATATGTATATGTTGTGAAGCCGACAATGGTCCCCGTTAGGGGAAGGGAAGGAATCCAGCATCGTAGGAGTAGCCCTCCACCTCCAAAGCAATATGCAAACCATATTGTGGAGCAGTGATACCCAGCTTGGACATGGCATCAACAATGGAATTGTGTTCCTTGTGAATGTGCTGAATGGAGACCTCTTGAAAAGTGCCCATGAGATGTCTGATGTTCCAGAGACATCCCTATAGATGTGGGAGATGTATATTGGAAATTCCCAGCACATGGTTTATGATGGATTGAGAGTCCCCAAAGATCTTCAGATTTGGAATATTCAAATAATTTGCTAACCATAGTAGCCCTCATAGAGCCATTTCTTTAGCTTTCATGTTGGTACATATGCCACCTCCCCAATGTATCTTATATTGTTGGTCATTTCAATACAAATCCAAACCCTACATCTGCAATTACCACTCTGTTTTGCGCCATCAAAGAAGCCTGTTGGGTAGGATAAAATTGGGCTACTATTTCTAAGTAAATTCTTAACTTATGTTTAATAATATTTAATTTTTTAGAAGAATATATTATATTAATAATTAACTATGTTATTAATAAAGTTATTGATATATTTACTTATCTAATATTAGTCAACATCTCTGCAAACATTAATGTATTTGTGTTTTATTAAACATTGAATATATTATTCAATCTTATCATATGAAAGTGTGATATTTGTATCCTCACACATAAAATAAGATAATAAATATGGAAACAATGGCATTCAACGCATTCTTCAAAATTCCCATGGTCAATGTAAAAAGTTGATTATAATGTTAAAGATAACCAGGAATATATATTTATATTTATTGTTAATAATCCTTATTATCTCAAAATTATATGCATAAATTTATATAAAAGTTGTTGTAATTATCTAATATGATATATGTTGAAAATTCATAACCAAATTGTTGGTAGTGAGAGGGATTTAAACCATGCAATCACTACATATTAAATAAACATAGTTTCTCTATAATAACAACCATCATACATAAAATGGAATACATAACCATTAAACAATTTCATTAAAAAATGAATTTCAATTTACATGGTGGAATTATTAATTTATCATTTAGAATTAAGTAGTTTGATATTTTAAATTTTTTATAACCTTACATCATGTATTTTTGCTATTAATTTTTTATAATATAATTCTATTTTATATTATTATTATTATTTTAATAACCATATATATTAATGTTTCTAGAGGTCACACCAACTCTAATGGTTATTGAAATGGTGACACATTCTCATATGGTAAATTCTATAATGAAAAGCTCAAGCCTGAACTCTACTTGGTATGTTGTAGGTAAAGTGATGCCATGTAGTTTAGGTATTCCTTTTTTTTTTTGGTAAATTTCACACTAAATTTCTATTAATACCAAAAGTATGATGGTTTACAAAATTTCAATCAACATATTTCACTCCTTAAGAGCCATGTAAATACTATGGATCTACAATCTTGAAATACTAGTAAGTTAGAAAGTTGTGATGATCATAAGACTAATTTCTATATTAGCCAATATGAGTACAAAATCTGTTAGGCCCCTATACTACTAGTGTAACCCCTTATAGTTATTAGTACAATCCCCTTATTATATTTATGTACTGATGTAGTCCTCATATTGTTACTATTGTGCCCCATAGAAGCCCAATATTGTTAGTATTGTGCCCTTACATTATTATTGTTATGTCGGCTCTGATTATATTATGACCCCTTAGACTCCTATATATAGAAAGGAGGTCTTGTCATTTGTATCATCCAAGAATTATTCATTTGTGTAATGTAAAGGAGGTTGCCCCCTCGAAGTGGCTTATTTCTAAGACGTTGATGTATCTTTTCTATCTTTTTGTGAGCTGGTTTCATAACATTTGGTATCAGAGCTTTGGATTCTAGGGTTTTGCTGCTCCAAACAAGTCATCGAGCATCGAGAAATGAATCCGACCATATCTTGTAAAGCATTGGAAGAAATTATCACTCCTCAAACTATTAAGATAGAAGGACATATCAAGAAGAAAAAGGTTCAAGAAGTGAAAGACCACATCAAGAAACAAGAAATGAATCCGAACATATATTGTAATGCAATGGTTAGAATTACCACTCCTCAAACTATCAAGATAGAAGGACATATCAAGAAGAAAAAGGTTCAAGCAGTGAAAGATCACATCAAGCATCAACAACAAGTTCTCCAACTTTTAAAGGATAACGCCACTTTGGTGCAGAATCGAATGAAACAACAGGTAGATCAACATCGCAGTGAAAATTGTTTTGATGTAGGTGATTGGGTATTTTTACAGCTACATCTCAAGCAAGCTATTTATGAGAAGGAAATGTTGCCAAGACTACATGCACTTAAGAAATGGCAACCTTGCCCAATGGGAAGACACTTCAAGGTAGAAATGGATCATGATAGTCTTAGATACTTTTTAGAACAAATATTATCTTTAGAAGAACAGAAAAAATGGGTCACAAATATGTTGGATTATGACTTTGACATCATCTATAGAAAAGGGAAGCAAAATTTTGTTGCAAATGCACTCTCAAGGAAGGATGAGGATGTGGAAGCTTTGTTTTGTTCTATTTCTATTATCCAACCAGATTGGATAAACGAAGCAAGGGTTGAATGGAAGAAGGACGAAGAAGGGTGGCCACTCATTTAAAAGTTGCAGAAGATCCCAATTCAAACAATATTTCTAGAACTTGAAGAGGAAGGAAAAATCATTTTAGAACCTGGAGCAGTCACAGAATCAAGAACCTGACAGCTACGAAATTGACCAATTTCAGAGTATCTCATCAAGCGGAAGAACTTACCCACTAAAGATTCCACATGGGAGGACAAGAATTTTTTACAAAAGCATCACGAACTACTCAAGCGTTGATGACAACACTTTTTGAAGGAGAGGGGCATGTTAGGCCCCTATACTACTAGTGTAACCCTTTATTTTATTAGTACAACCCCCTTATTATATTTTTGTACCCATGTAGCCCTCATATTGTTATTATTGTGCCCCATAGAATCCCACTATTGTTATTATTGTGCCCTTACATTATTATTGTTATGTGGCTTCTGATTATATTATGACCCCTTAGACTCGTATATATAGAAAGGAGGTCTTGTCATTTGTATCATCCAAGAATTTTTCATTTGTGTAATGTAAAGGAGGTTGCCCCCTTGAAGAGGCTGAATTCTAAGGCGTTCAACTATCTTTTCTATATTTTTGTGAGCTGGTTTCATAACAAGCACCACGGGGATTTTTTTTTTGGTCCCTATATTAGGTGGGCAGACCTACCTATGGTTTTGTCCATGGATTTTGCACATGGTTTTGGGCGCGATGGTTTTCGATCCATGGTATTTTGTAGATCTAGTCAAGGGAACTATGGTTATGTTCTAATCTAGGCTTAATGGATTGGGGTTTATAGATGCTTCGATATGTACATATATGTATTGTAACATTGAAAGGAACATAATGAAAAATCAATCTGGTAGTCCTGGTTTTGGGATTCAGGGGAAAATCTCTATGTATATTTGTTTTATGTGTTATGCTCTTGCCATTATTTATTTTCTATTTTTAGAATTCATATGCAGGTAATTTATGTATGGGGTTAAAACCTACATTTGGTATCAAAATTGTTTTGGCTTCAAGGGAATGCCTTTGCTGCTAAGGGGTTTTGCTCGGGCTTGTGGTAGACATGTTCAATGGGAGATTTGCGGGATCGATTCTTGTGGTAAAAGAAGATGGAAAGAAATGGAAAGAGATCAAGAAATTTAATGGTCAGAGTTTTGAGTTGTGGAAACTTAAGATGGAGAATCTGTTGGTGGATAAAGATTAGTGGATCGCAGTAGATCCAAGTACTAAACCAATGAAAATGTTTGATGAAGAATGGAAGAATTTGGATCGGAAGGAAAAAAGCACAATACGATTGTGTATCTCAGATTCAGTATTGTTGAATGTATTAGGGAAGCTATGACAAAGGCTTTTTGGGACAAGTTAAGACTTTGTACCAATCTAAGTCTTTGGTGAATAAAATTTTCTTACGGAAAAAGTTGTATAACGTGAGGATGGAAGATGGAGACTCAGTGACAGAGCATTTAAATGCATTTAATAATGTGGTAAGCCAATGATTATCTGTTGATATTAAAATTTGAGATGAAGATAAGTGTATCAGTTTGTTGCATTCTACACCAGATTCGTGGGATAGTCTGGTTGTTGCAATAGGTAGCAATGCAATTGCCTTGCAGTTTGATGAAATAGTCTCATCCTTGCTGACGAAGGAGATGAGACAAAAAAATATGGAGAGCCAAAATGGTGATGCCTTGTCTGTACGAGGGCGGTCCCAAAACAAAAAAAAATAAGTCCTCGAGTGGGAGATCTAAATCTAGAGGGAGATCTAAATATGCAGGAAAACCTGTAAAGGTGTGCTGGAAATGTGGAAAGGAAGGGAACTACAAAAGGGATTGTAAATATAAATTTCCTTAGAAAGGAAAGGGGTATGATGATGCTCCTTCTGTAGAGGTTAAAATTACCTCAGATGAAGGTGGGGATGTGTACTTGGCTTCTTCTTCAAGTACACATGTAGATCATGAGGCATGGTTGACTAACTCAGGTGCATCCTTTCACTTCACTCCCCATAGAGAGTGGTTCTGCAGGTATGAGAAATATGATGGTGGTGATGTCTTCTTAGGTCATTTATAGGAGGTTTAGAATCATTGGTTGCAGAAAAATCAAGTTGAAGTTGCAAGGTGGAAGGATTAGAACACTTCCGGGTGTTCTACATATTCATGCATTAGCCACAAATCTGATTTCTGTAAGCAAGTTGGATGATATAGGTGTAAAAATAGTGTTCGAGAAAGATACTTACAAGATGGTTCGGGAGCATTGGTATTGATGTGGGGAGTTAGGATTGGAACTCCTACAAGGTAGCATTGTTATTGATGGGTGCAACAATGCTATGGTTCCCGAAAGTGGAGCAGAAAATTTAGTGGTCTCTGGAGAAAATACCATGCTATGGCATCAAAGGCTTGGACATATTGGAGAGAAGGGTCTTCAAATATTTCATGGTAAAGGTATGGTAGAAGGTATGTCTAATAGCTCTCTGGATTTTGATCTGTGAAAATTGTGTATATGGGAAGCAGAATTGTGGAGTTTCCCTTCTAGTGGTAAGAGGGTGAACATATATTAGAGCTTGTGCATAGTGATGTGTTTGGACCTATGTTGGTTCCATCACTAGGTAAGTCTATGTACTATGTATCATTTATAGATGACTTATTTACGAATACATGGATATATTTCCTCAAGAATAAATATGAAGTCTTTGACAGGTTTAAAGAATTTAAGACTATGGTGGAAAACCAAAAAAAGAAGAAGATAAAGGTGTTGATGATAGATAATGATGGAGAGTTTTGCAAGAAGGAATTTGAAGAGTTCTGTAAGAAGTATGGTACAACATGATAGAAGGCCACTCCATACACTCCTGAGCAAAATGGAGCTGCAGAAAAATGAACAAGATGTTGATGGAAAGGGTAAGAAGCATGCTCAGTGGTGTCGGGTTCGGATAGGAATTCTAGGCAGAGGCGGTGGAGGCTGCATGTTACTTGGTCAACATATCAACTTCATCATCGTTAGAGGATAAGAATCTGCAAGGGGTATGGACTAGTAAGAAACCTTCTCTTTTACATCCGGGGTATTTGGATGTGATGCATATGTACATTTTCCAAAGGAGAAAAGAACAAAGTTGGATTGTAAATCTGAAAAGTGCATCTTTATTGGGTATAAGGATGGTTTAAAATGTTATAATATTTGGAACCTAGTAACAAGGAAGGTTGTATACAATCTAGATGTGGTGTTTAGAGAGGTGAAAAATGTTATTAAACATGAATTCTTACCAAAGGAACCTGAGAAGATAGATTTTGAGCTAAAGGAGGAAGAATCAAACTCTACCACAGAAGAGGAATAAGAAGATGAAGAGCCACAAACTCCGAGTGTGAAAGATCAGTTCGAGAAAGAAAGAAACCATAAAGGTATAATCCATCTACTTTCTGTTCAATTTTTTCTTTATCTGTTATTGATGATGATCCCAAAATTGTGAAGGAAGCAGTAGATTCAGAGGATGGAAAACTCTGGAAAGAGGCCATGGTTGATGAAATGAAAACTTAGCATAAAAATGGGACTTCGGATCTGGTGGAGTTGTCGACTAGAAGGAAACCCATTGACAACAAATGGGTGTTCAAGAAGAAGATGAATGCAAAAGGAAAGGTGGAGAAATACAAAGCTCGGTTGGTAGAAAAAGGTTATTCCTAGGCGCCGGGAATTGAATTTGGTGATATTTTTTCTCTTGTTGCCAAGGTAGCTTCTATTATATTACTTTTATCTTTTGTTGTTGCTTTTGATTTCGAGGTAGAACAAATGGATGTGAAGACAACATTTCTTCACGGGGATCTTGAAGAAGAGATCTACATGAAGCAACCTGAAGGTTTTGTGGTGAAGGGTAAGAAATAATTGGTATGCAAGTTAAAAAAGTCTCTGTATGGGTTAAAATAGTCACAAAGGATGTGGTATCAGAAATTTGATACATTTATATGGGGACTTGGCTTCACTAGAAGCAAAGCAGATCACTGTGTGTATTTTAAATTAATTGGCGACCGTGTTATTTATCTGGTCTTGTATATGGATGACATGTTGTTGGTTGGAAATAACAAAGAAATTATCCAGGATTTGAAGACCCAATTGTCCTCCAAATTCGACATGAAAGATCTTGGTGCTGCAAACTATATTTTGGGCATGGAAGTTAAGCGAGATCGAGTAAAGAGGAAGCTCTGGTTAAACCAAAGGAAATATGTCGAGACAATACTGCAGAGTTTAATATGTAGGATAATAAACGGTGAAGGTTCCTATTCTTGTAGGTGTAAAGTTATATGTTGAACAGTGTCACAAGACACAAGAAGAGGAAGAGGACATGTCTCTTGTTCCATATGCAAGTGTAGTCGATAGTATGATATATGCAATGGTCTGTACTAGACTAGAAATTGCACATGCAGTGGGAGTATTGAGCAGGTTTATGTCAAAACCAGGGAAGGAGCATTGGATCACAGTGAAGCAGCTTTTCAGGCATTTTGTGTTGGACTAGTGATTATGGTTTGTGCTACCAAGAATGACCAGGATTGGACAGAGTTTTGGACATCTGTGGCTTTGTTGATGCAGACTGGGCTGGAGGGTATGTGTTTAACCTATTTGGAGGTGCAGTTAGTTGGATGAGTAAGAGACAATTTGTAGTGGCATTGTCAACTACAGAGGCATAATACATGGCATCCACTCATGCAAGAAAGGAAGAATTTTGGTTGCAGAGATTGTGTTCAAGTATGGGGTTAGTACAACGAGCTATAATGATAGACTTTGGCAACCAAAGTGCAAGTTTCTTGGCAAAGAACCCTGCTTATCATTCAAACACAAAGCACATTGATGTTTAGTATCACTTTGTGAGGGATATGGTAGAAGACAAAAAGGTGTTGTTGGTAAAGGTGGACACTTTGAAGAATAATGCAGATGCATTGACAAAGTCTGTGAGCTATGAGAATTTCTCTTGGTGTAGAGAAATAATGGGCATTGCAGGACTAGATCAATGATTAATCTCTCATGTGGAAAGAAAACAAAAGTGGGAGAATGTTGGGTTGTGTTATATTCTTTCCATGACTAGCCACAGTAGTTAAGTTGGTGGGTCAGAGGAGGGGTGGAGTCCCCCCTTCGTTGCGCTGGGCATAGTGGGGGCAACAACCACCCTCTACGAGGTCCAGGGAAACACCATGGGAAATTTCTTTTTGGACCTTATATTAGGCGGGTGGACCTACGCACATGGTTTTGGGTGTGATGGTTTTCATTCCGTGGTATTTTGTAGATCCGGTCAAGGGAACTATGGTTATGTTCTATTTAGGGCTAATGGATTGGGGTTTATAGATGCTTCTACATGTATATATATGTATTGTAACATTGAAAGAAACATAATGAAAAATCAATTTGGTAGTCCCAGTTTTGGGATCTAGGGGAAAATCTCTGTGTATATTTGTTTTATGTGTTATGCTCTCACCATTGTTTATTTTCTATTTTTAGAATTTGTATGTAGGTAATTTCTGTACGGGATTAAAACCTACAGGTGATGAGATGGCGTCCAAGAAAATCAAGGATAATATTTTTAGCATTGACTTCTCCTTTCTTATATATGGCCTTGATAGTAGCATTCAGTTATTTTTCAGTTATGTACCTCTCCTTCAACATACTCATGTACATCATGTTCCTCAAGAGTGATATCCAATTTGGTATTCCAAAGGAAGAAATTCGAAGCATCAACTGACTTCTCTTCATTTTTAAATTAAGAGGAAGAAATTTTAATTTGTTCAATAAATTTCAGCAACAAGTAGAAGAAGTAGGTAATATTTCAATAGAAAATAGGAAGGGGCGACATGAGATATTTCAACAGTAAATGAGATGGTTCAACAACAAATGAGATGATATATTTCAGCAACAAATAGGGAGGGACAACAAGTAATATTTCAGTACAAAATGAGTTGCAATTAGAAGGGACATCAAGGGATATTTCAACAAAAAATGAGTTGGGACAACAAATTATATTTCTGCAGAAAATGAGAAGGGAGAAGCTCTTGAATTCTTGGATTTGTCTTCACCAAAGATCTGATGCCATGATGAAAACTAGATTTTTTATGCTATAACAAGGACCTATTATGAAACGTCTTCATGTTGCAATATTAGTTAAGCAATTGTAGATATAACATAAATCAAATGCAAAATAGAAGACAATCAAGAACAAATGAGAGAAAGAGAACTTAGGTCCATATGACCAAGGAAAAATCCACAAAGGGAAAACCCAAGCAAATTCTTCTTCTATTAGATATCAATTGTTCAGTAGAGATACAAAGTACATGAGAGATCAAGAGAATGAGTAAGTTCATGTAGGCTTTAATCCTGTACAGAAATACCTGCATACGAATTCTAAAACACATAAAATAAACAATGCGAGAGCATAACACATATACACAGAGATTTTCCCTTGGATCCCAAAACCAGGACTACCAGTTTGATTTTTCATTATGTTCCTTTCAATGTTATAATACATATTTATACATGCCGAAGCATCCAATACCATGGACTGAAAACCATCACGTCTAAAACCATGGATCGAAAACCATTGCGTCCAAAAACATGTGTGAAAATCATGCACAAAACCATAGGTGGGTCCGCCCAACCTAACATAGGTTCCGAAACTAAAATTCTTCGGGGCACTACCACGGACCCCATAGAGTGGAGTTAACTACACCCCTCAAACCCCTTGTAATTCCCCCGCTATGCAATCGGTGCAACGAAGGGGGGTGGTGGCGCTCCGCCCCCCCTCTAACCCCCTGGTTAACTACGTGGGTTAGTCATGGAAATAATATAAAATAACCCAACATTCTCCCACTTGTTTTTTTCTTTCCATAGGGGCCACAAGAGAGCTTAGTCATTTATCTAGCCCTGCAATGCCCATTGTTTCTCTACACCAAGAGAACTTCTCAGAGCTCACATATTTTTTCAATGCATCTGCAATATTCTTCAAAGTGTCCACCTTTACTAGCAACACCTTTTTGTCTTCTATCATATCTCTCACAAAGTGATGCTGAAAATCAATGTGCTTTGTCTTTGAATGATATGCAAGGTTTTTTCCAAGAAAATTGCACTTTGGCTATCACAGTCTATCCTTATAGCTCCATGTACTAACCCCATACTTGAACACAATCTCGGCAACCAAACTGCTTCCTTGCTTGCATAAGTGGCTGCCATGTATTTTGCCTCTGTAGTTGATAGTGCCACTACAAATTGTTTCTTACTCATCCAATTGACTACACCTCCAAATAGGTTAAACACATACCCACTTGTAGATCTTCTCTGTTCCAGATCTCTAGCCCAGTCTGCGTCCACAAAGACACAAATATCCAACACTCTGTCCAATCTCGGTCTTCCTTGGTAGCACAAACCATAACCAATAGTGCCACGCAAATACCTGAAAACCCTCTTCACTGATGTCCAATTCTCCTTTCCTGGTTTTGACATAAACCTACTCAATACTCCCACTGCATGTGCAATGTTTGGTCTAGTACAGACCATTGCATGCATCAGGCCACCGACTGCACTTGCATATGGAACACGGGACATGTCCTCTTCCTCTTCTTGTGTCTTGGGACACTGTTCAACAGATAACTCTACACCTTTAGGAATAGGAACTTTCATTGGTTTACCATCTTTCATATTAAATCTCTGTAATATTGTCTCGACATACTTCCTCTGGTTTAACCAGAGCTTCCTCTTTGCCCGATCTCTTTTAATTTCCATGCCCAAAATATAGTTTGCGGCACTAAGATCTTTCATGTCAAATTTGGAGGACAACTAGGTCTTCAAATCCTGGATAATTTCTTTGTCATTTCCAACCAGCAACATATCATCCACATACAAGACCAAATAAATAACACGGTCACCAATTAATTTAAAATAAACATAGTGATTTGCTTTGCTTCTAGTGAAGCCAAGTCCCCATATAAATGTATCAAATTTCTGATACCACATCCTTGGTGACTGTTTTAACCCATACAAAGACTTCTTTAACTTGCATACCAGTTGTTTCTTACCCTTCACTGCAAAGCCTTCAGGTTGCTTCATGTATATTTTCACTTCCAGATCCCGATGAAGAAATGTTGTTTTCACATCCATTTGTTCTACCTCAAAATCAAAAGCAACAAAAACAGATAAAAGTAACCTAATAGAAGTTACCTTGGCAACAAGAGAAAAAATATCACTAAAATCAATTCCCGATACCTGGGAATAACCTTTTTCTACCAACCGAGCTTTGTATTTCTCCACCTTTCCTTGTGCATTTGTCTTCTTCTTGAACACCAATTTGCTGCCAATGGGTTTCCTTCTAGCTAGCAATTCCACCAGATCCCAAGCCTCATTTTTGTGCAAAGATGCCATTTCATCAACCATGGCCTCTTTCTATAGTTTCCCATCCTATGAATCTACTGCTTCCTTCAAAATTCTGGGATCATTATCAGTAATAGATAAAGAAAAATTTGAATAGAAAGCAGATGGACTATACCTTTCTGGTTGCCTTCTTTCTCAAACTGATCTTCTCGCAACCGGAGTTTGTGGCTCTCCATCTTCTGATTCCTCCTCAGCTGTAGAGTCTGATTCTTCCTCCTTTAGCTCAAACTCTATCTTCTCAGGTTCCTTTGGTTGGACTTCATGTTTAATAACATCTTTCACCTTTCTGAACACCACATCTTGGTTGTACACAACCTTCCTTATTACTGGGTTCCAAAGCTTATAACCCTTTAAACCATCCTTATACCCAATAAAGATGCACTTTTCAGATTTACTATCCAACTTGGTTCGTTTCTCCTTTGGAACATGTACATATGCATCACATCCAAATACCCTCAAATTTGAAAGAGAGGGTTTCTTGCCAGTCCATAGCTCTTGTGGATTTTTATCCTCTAACGCTGATGAAGGTGATCTATTGACAAGGTAACATGCTGTCTCCACTGCCTCTGCCCAGAATTCCTGTCCTAACTTGACACCACTAAGCATGCTTCTTGCCCTTTCCATCAATGTCTTGTTCATTCTTTCTACAACTCCATTTTGTTGAGGTGTATATGGAGTAGTCTTCTGTCGTTCTATACCACACTTCTTACAGAATTTTTCAAATTCCTTACTGCAAAGCTCTCCACTTTTATCTGCCCTCAATACCTTATCTTCTTCTCTGTTTGGTTTTCCACCAGAGCCTTGAATTCTTTAAACCTATCAAAGACTTCAGATTTCTTCTTAAGGAAATATATCCATGTATTCCTTGAGAAGTCATCTATAAATGATACATATACACAGACTTACCTAGTGATGGAACCTTCACAGGTCCAAACACATCACTATGCATAAGCTCTAATATATGTTTCGCCCTCTTACAACCAAAGGGGAAACTCACCTAATTCTGCTTCCCATATACACAATTTTAGTAGAAATCAAAATCTAGCGAGCTATTACTCATACCTTCTACCATACCTTTACCATGAAGTATTTGAAGGCCCTTCTCTCCAATATGTCCAAGCCTTTGATGCCACAGCATGGTCTATTCTATAGAGACCACTAGAATTTCTACTCAACTTTCAGGAACCAAAGAACTGTTGCACACATCAACAACCGTGCTACCTTGCAGCTTGTACAGAGTTCCAATCCGAACTCCCCTTCATCAATACCAGTGCTCCCTGAACCATCTTGCAGATATCCTTCTCAAACACTATTTTAACACCTGCGTCATCCAAATTGCTTACAAAAATAAGATTTCTGGCCAATGTAAGAATATGTAGAACACCCTGAAGTGTTCTAACCCTTCCACCTTGCAACTTCAACTTTACTTTTCCGTGACCAATGATTCTAGCTTTCCTATCATCCCCTAAGAAGACATCACCACCATCGTATTTCTCATACTCGCAGAACCACTCTCTATGGGGGGTGAAGTGAAAGGATGCACCTGAGTCAATCAACCATGTATCATGATCTACATGTGTACTTGAAGAAGCCAAGTACACATCCCCACCTTCATTTGAGGTGGTTTTCACCTCTGCAGAAGGAGAATCATCAGATCCCTTTCCTTTATTAGGAGCTTTAGATTTATAGTCCCTTTTGTAGTGCCATTCCTTTCTGCATTTCCAGCACACCACCTTTACGGGTTTTCCTAGAGATTTAGATCTCCCTCTAGATTTAGATATCCCACTCAATGACTTATTTTTGTTTCTATTCTGGGACTATCCTTGTACAGACAAGGCATCACCATTCTGGCTCTCCATATTTTTCCGTCTCATCTCCTCCATCAGCAAGGATGAGACTATTTCATCAAACTGCAAGGCAGTTGCATTGCTACCTATTGCAATAACAAGACTATCATACAAATTTGGTAGAGAACACAACAAACTGATGCACTTATCTTCATCTGATATTTTAATATTAACAGCTACTAACTAACTTACCACAATATTAAATGCATTTAGATGCTCTGTCACCGAGTCTCTATCTTTCATCCTTAGGTTATATAGCTTCTTCCACAAGAACAATTTATTCACCAGAGACTTAGATTGGTACAAAGTCCCTAACTTGTCCCACAAAGCCTTTGCCGTAAATTCCCCTGATACATTCAGCAATACTGAATCTGAGACATACAATTGTATTGTTCTCTTTTCCTTCCGATCCAAATTCTTCCATTCTTCATCGAACACTCTCCCGTTGGTTTAGTATTTGGATCTATCGCGATCCAATGATCTTTATCCACCAATAGATCCTCCATCTTGAGTTTCCACAACTCAAAACTCTGACTATTAAATTTCTTGATCTCTATCTTTCCACTGCTCGCCATCTTCTTTCATGACCATAATCGATCTTGTAGACCTTCCACTTAACAGGGTCTACCACAGGCCCGAGCGAAACCCCTCAGCAACAAAGGAATCCCCTTGAAGCCAAAACAACTCTGATACCAAATGTAGTTTTTAACCCTGTACATAAATTGCCTGCATAAGAATTCTAAAACACATAAAATAAACAATGCGAGAGCATAACACATAAAACACATATACACATAGATTTTCCCCTCGATCCCAAAACCAGGACTACCGGCTTGATTTTTCAATATGTTCCTTTCAATGTTATAATACATACTTATACAAGCCAAAGCATCCAATACCATGGACCAAAAACCATCGCGTCAAAAACAATGGACTGAAAACTATTGCATCCAAAAACATGTGCGAAAATCATGTACAAAACCATAGGTAGGTCTTCCCAACCTAACATAGGTTCCAAAACCAAAATTTCCCTGGGTACTACCTCGGGTGCCATAGAGTGGGGTTAACTGCACCCCTCAAACGCCCTGTGACCCCCCCCGCTACGCAATCGGCGTAATGAACGGGGGGGCTCTGGCCCCCTTCTAACCCCCCAGTTAACTACATGGGTTAGTCATGGAAAGAATATAACACAACCCAACGGTTCACCCAAATATGAAAAAGTTGTAGCATGAAGCTCAATGGTAGCAACAGTTGATGCAAACATTGAATCAACCTTCAATTTTTTCTCTTACTCTCAAAGTCTCTCTCTCTCACAATCTTCTTCAAATCTCTCTCTCTTTCTCTCTCTCTCTCTCTCTCAAGTTTGAATCCTTCTTTCACAATGCATAAGTAGTGAGTAGATGAGATGATATGAGATACATATATAGGAGGAGCAACAAATTTTGGTCATAAATAAAGATTAATATGCATTCCTTGAGGAAGAGTAAGATATTCCATTTAGGGGAGTGTAACTCATGCTAGTAAGGAGGGAATGTAACATATGCATTAAAGAGTGTCTAAGAGGAATATTTTATGACATGATTTAATGAGTGTGTAAGAGGAATATGCCATGTTTTTAATGAGCGTGTAAGAGAGAGTGTAACGTATCAATTAAGTGAGAGAGACAGAGACAGGGATAGAGAGAGAGAGTAACATATGCATTAAATGAGGGGAGTTGCATATGACATGATTGAGTCCCGTGATTGAGTGAATTGAATTTATTTTTAATAATAATATAATAATACCATAAAGAGGATAATAGTAATAATAATAATAAAAATATTGATGATTAAATTGAGATTGAAATGTTAGGATTGATTAACGATAAGTTACTTGATTTTCCATCAACTATACTTTATTACCAATTCATGCAAGGTGATTTACTACTTTTGGAAAGTCATGCTTGAAATGATAGACATGACTTTTTATTTTTGGAAAGTCATTCTAGAATTGGGATTTTATGCAAGGAAATTCATCCCTTAGCTACCAATTTTCAACAGCTAACAACTTCCAAATCCAAATGGCCTCACATGTCTTCGTGCTCTCCACTATATATTCTGCTTCTACAGAGCTCCATGCCATGGGGTTCTACTTCCTATTGTTCTAAGAGACAACTCATGATCCCATGCTGAAGCAACACCCTAAAGTGCTCTTTTTGTCCATTGTATTGCTTGCCTAGTCTGCATAAGTATAGCTCATCAACCTAATACCATCACATCGATTGTATCTAATTCGATACTTGATTATACCTCGAAAATAATGCAACACATGCTTCATTGTTGTCTAGTGTACCCTCTTCGGTTCAACCATGAACTATCTTAAGGAGTTTATAGCAAAAGACATATTTGGCTTGGTGTTGACCAATATATAAGAGAGCCAATTAATTCCCTGTATAATGTGGATTCCACATTCTTTTCGTTAGATGTATCTACCTTCCTCCAATTGGTTATCATGGATGTAGACATGGCTCTGTAGTCTTCCATCCTAAATATCCTCAAGATCTCAATGCAGTATTTCCCTTATCCAATGAAAATCTCCCCATATTTTTTCCACACCTCCATGCCTAGAAAGTAGTGCATTAACCCCAAGTCTTTCATCTCGAACTTCGCTGCAAGGCCCCCCTTGCATTCTTCTATGGGCCCCAATGATATTGTTAAGAAAAATTCATCCACTTATAGGACAAGAATGAGTACATCACCCCCAACCATCAAATAATAAAGTTTTGCATCTACCTCACTCTTCATGAAGCCAATCCCCTACAAATATCTATTGATGTGCTCATACCTTGCCCTGGGAACTTGCTTGAGCCCGTATAAATCTCTCTTTGATATGCACATGTGGGTCTCACTATTGTGTGCTACTAAGAATTGTGGTTGTTCAATGTACACTTCCTCTTCTAATTCACCATTAAGGAATGTTGTCTTGACATCCTTCTAATGGATATTCGATCCTGTTTGTGTTGCAAGTGAGATCACGACCCTGATGGAAATATATCTAGCCATAGGAGAAATTTTTTCCTCATAATCTATTTTCTCCTTCTGAGAGAACCCCTTGGCCACAAAACTCGCCTTATATTTCTCAGTGCTATCTTCTACATTTTGCTTCGTCTTATAGATTTAGTGTGATCCACACACCGCCCTATTTTTTTGTCTAGGAAACACCTCCCAAAGATCATTCTACATGATCTAGGTGTAGTCCTCAACCATGGCATCCTACCATACTTGTTGTTATGCAGCCTCCTAATAGTTGGAAGGATCACTATCCACGATTTGACTCATCAATTCCATGTAGCCAATGTACCTGTTTGGTTGTCTTCACTCTCTCTTTCCCATCCTAGGAGTCTCCACAAAACCTTGAGAATCTCTAAGTGTCTGTTGAAACTCTTGGTACCTCCTGCCAACAGTAGAAGGTGGAATTTGGAATTCCAAATCCTCTTGATGCATCTCCCACATCTGTTGCTCCATGCTCTATGAACTCTATGGAACACCTGAACCTGAGCTTGTGCTCGTACTAGTAACAATACTTGTACTATCTTGTCCCTGATTATGCTTTTATATCCTTTGAGCTTTTATTGGCTATTCATTATGATCAACTACTGCTGGCAAATATTTGGACCTCTAATATGCCTTTTCCTCCATGAATCAAACATCTCTCTTGACAATTATCCTCCTGTTCCTTGGAATAAATATATGGTATGCCTTTAAAGTCTCATTATACCCAACAAAGTATCCCTTCTTTATAATTTGATCCAATTGGAATGTGTTTCCCCTAGAATGTGCCAATAAGACATACAACCAAATATTCTAAGGTGGATGACATCTACCTTATTTCTTGTAAACACTTCCTCGGGTGTCATCTTTCCAAATGCTTTATGTAGGATCATGTTCTGAATATGCATTGTAGTATTTTATGCCTCTACCCACAAGTATCTTGGCATATCTTCGTCATAAAAAATGGCACCTGTTGCCTCTAATATGGCACAAATATTTCTCTTAAGAACCCCATTCTATTACAGGTTGTAAGGAACCGTCCGTGCTCCCTTGATACCATCCTTGGTAGAGAAATCCTGAAATGCTTTCCTTGTGTAATTTCCTCCATTATCCGACATAAGAATATTAACCTTCATGCCTATTGAATTCTCCACAAGTGCTTTGAACTCTTCGAAGTGATTGAAGACGTCATCATTGGTCTTCAAGAAGTAAATCCAAGTATTGCTAAATAAATCAACAATAAAGGTAACAAAATATCCATACCTTCTGAGAGATTGTGTCGACATCAAACCACATGTATCAGAATGAAACAAATGAAGTACACCTTTGAACCTGTTGTCACTCCTTGGAAAATTTACCTTAGCAAACTCCCTAACACACATCCCTTACACACATTGTCATACTTTGTGCTCACCTCTAGAACACCTGTTACTGTCTCCCTTACCAACTTAAGTGTCGCATGGTGGATATGGCCCATCCTCCTATGCCAAATCTCTCCCTGATATCTTGGATTTTTGCTACTTACTAGTGCCTTTGGAGTTTCCATTGGCATCCTGTAATTTTTTTTGTTCCTAACTCCAATACTATGGGTGACTTCTACTCTCGATGCTTTATCAACACATGTTGTCCTCTAAGAGTACATTTTACCCCTTATCCTGAAGAATATGAACAAAAATAAAATCCATTCCCATCCCTGGCACATGCAACACATAGTGGATTGGAATTGGCTTGTTAGACTCCCTTTGAAATAGGATTGTCCCCCTCCCAACTAGAGTACACTTGGAATTATTGCCCATCCTGACCTGGAATCTTATTTCCTTCTCCTTGTAGTTGGATAAGTAGTCTCTAACTCTTGTCATATGGCATGACACCCAACTATATATGTACCAAACACCCCATGATATTGATCTCTTCAAGCAAGCTATGCGTGCAAGCTCATGTTCCATCTAAATATAAATCTCATCTGAATTCACTAAAATTGTCGTTTTCTTTTTGTCCTTCTTGTCACCTTTATTCCTCTACAGGAAATTGATGACATGGTGGTCAAATTCGTGATAACCATAGTGATTGACCTTCGATAGGTCCTTCTTTGTGCCTCCCTTGGAGTTGGGCCCTTTGTTGGATCCTTTCTTTGCTTTGTTCTCTCCTACAAAATCCATGTTTTCCTATTCTCCCTCACCCTTTTTTTAGTTGCTACTAGTGCTATTGATGAGACTGCTAAGATCTTCTTGGGAAAAATATGACCATAGTCTTTCCTAATTTGGAAGATCCTTCCTTCTTGTAATAACATGTATGAAGACATCCCACCTCTTAGTGTACTTAATGAGGGTTGTCATTACAATTTCATCATCCTCAATTTCTCACTAACACCTACCAATTCTTCCTTGACACATTTTATCCATGTAAGGTAAGGAACAACACTTTCACCCTTGTTTTCTTTCATGGTTTGAAGTTTCTCCCTCAGGATCAAATTCATATTTACACTGGAATCTAGATAGAGTTTACAAACTACATCCCACATTTTCTTCCCCATATCTTCTTTTGTTATATGAGGTAGAATGTGATCGTTGACCCCATCCAAAATAATGTGCCTAGTTTTGGTATCTTCCTTCTTGTAGGTAAACAATTGTGTTGCATCTATCGACATGGATACAACATTGGTCAAATACTCATTTAGACCATTCTCCTCCAAGATTAATAGTATTATATATTTCCATATTCCAAAGTTAGTTGCTCCCTCTAATCTGTCTTGATCTCATAAACCAATTGCAACCATTTTTCCCAAACTTCAAAATAAAATAAACAAGCCCCAAGTAAATACATAATTCAATATGGGTTTTACAAACCCTCAATTTCCTCTATTGCACCCTGCATTGAGCTTCTCAAATAGCCTTTTGCGATTCAGAGTTACTCTGATACCATGTAGAACTCTATGGAACACCTATACCTGAGCTTGTTCTCGTACTAGTAACAATACTTGTACTATCCTGTCCCTGATTATGTTTTTATATCCTTGGCACTTTTGTTGGCTATTCATTATGATCAACTACTACTGGCAAATATCTGGACCTCTGATATGCCTTTTCCTCCATGAATCAAACATCTCCCTTGATAATTATGCTCCTGTTCCTTGGAATAAATATCTGGTATGCCTTTAATGTCTCATTGTACCCAACAAAGTACCCCTTCTTTATAATTTGATCCATTTGGAACGTGTTTCCCTAGAATGTGACAGTAAGACATGCAACCAAATATTCTAAGGTGGATGACATCTAACTTCTTTCTTGTAAACGCTTCCACGGGTGTCATCTTTCCAAATGCTTTATGTAGGACCATGTTCTGAATATACATTGTAGTATTGCATGCCTCTACCCACAAGTATCTTGGCATATCTTGGTCATACAAAATGGCACCCTTTGCCTCTAATATGGCACAAACATTTCTCTTAAGAACCACATTCTATTATAGGTTTTAAAGAACCGTCCATTCTCCCTTGATGCCATCCTTGGTAGAGAACTCCTGAAATGCTTTCCCTGTGTACTTTCCTCCATTATCTGACAGAAGGATATTTACCTTCATGCCTACAAATCGAAGTATTCCTAAATAGATCATCAATAAAGGTAACAAAATATTCGGACCTTCTGAGAGATTGTGTAGAAATCAAACCACATATATCAAAATGAACAAATGAAGTACAACTTCGAACCTATTGTCACTCTTTGGAAAAGTTACCTTAGCAAACTTCCCCAACGCACATCCCTTACACACATCGTCATACTTTGTGCTCACCTCTGGAACACCTGTTACTGTCTCCCTTACCAACTTAAGTGTCGTGTGTTGGATATGACCCATCCTCCTATGCCAAAGCTCTCCCTGATCTCTCAAATCGTTTCTACTTACCAGTGCCTTTGGAGTTTCCATTAGCAACCTGTAAATTTTTTTGTTCCTAAATCCAATACTATCGATGAATTCCACTCTCGATGCTTTATCAAAACATGTTGTCCTCTAAGAGTACATTTTACCCCTTATCCTGAAGAATAGGAACAAAAATCAAATCGATTCGCATTCCTGGCACATGCAACACATAGTGGATTGGAATTGGCTTGTTAGACTCCCTTTGAAATAGGATTGTCCCCCTCCCAACTAGAGTACACTTGGAATTATTACCCATCCTAACTGTGAATCCTATTTCCTTCTCCTTGTAGTTGGAGAAGTAGTCTCTAACTCTTATTATATGGCATGACACTAAACTATCTATGTACCAAACACCCTGTGATATTGGGCTCTTCAAGCAAGCTATGAGTGCGATCTCGTGTTCCATCTAAATATAAATCTCATTTGCATTTTGGGTTGTGTTATATTCTTTCCACATAGTTAACAGGGGGTTTGAAGGGCACTCGTAACCCCACTTTATGGGGCTTGGGGCAGCACCCCGGAAAATTCCGGTTTTGGACCCTATGTTAGGTTGGGCGGACCCACCTATGGTTTTGTGCATGATTTTCGCACATGTTTTTTGGACGCGATGGTTTTCGGTCCATGGTATTGGACACGATGGTTTTCTGTCCATGGTATTGGATGCTTCGACATGTATAAATATGCATTGTAACATTGAAAGGATCATAACGAAAAATCAAGCTGGTAGTCCCGGTTTTGGGATCTAGTGGGAAAATCTTTGTGTATATGTGTTATGCTCTCGCATTGTTTATTTTTCTATGTTTTAGAATTCGTATGCAGGTAATTTTTGTACAAGGTTAAAACCTACATTTGGTAGTAGAGCTATTTTGGCTTCAAGGGGACACCTTTATTGCTGAGGGGTTTCACTCGAGCCTATGGTAGAACCTATTCAGTGGGAGATCTGCTAGATCGATTCTGGTGGTGAAAGAAGATGGCGAGCAGTGGAAAGATAGCGATTGAGAAATTTAATGGTCAGAGTTTTGAGTTGTGGAAACTCAATATGGAGGATCTGTTGCTGGATAAAGACCGGTGGATCGTGGTAGATCCGGGCACTAAACCAACAGGAGCGTTCGATGAAGAATGGAAGAAGTTGGATCGGAAGGCAAAGAGCACAATATGATTGTGTGTCTCAGATTCAGTATTGCTGAATGTATCAAGGGAAGCTACAATTAAGGCTTTGTGGGACAAGTTAGGGACTTTGTACCAATCTAAGTCTCTAGTGAATAAACTGTTCCTGCGGAAAAAGATGTATAACCTGAGGATGAAATATGGAGACTTGGTGACAAAGCATCTGAATGCATTTAATACTGTGGTAAGTTAGTTAGCATTTGTTGATATTAAGATTTCAGTTGAAGATAAGTGCATTAGTTTGTTGTGTTCTTTACCAGATTCATGGGATAGTCTGGTTAATTCAGTAGGTAGCAATGCAACTGCCTTGCATTTTGATGAAATAGTCTCATCCTTGCTGACAGAGGAGACAAGACGGAAAAATATGGAGAGCCAAAATGGTGATGCCTTGTCTGTACGAGGGCGGACCCAAAATAGAAACAAAAATAAGTCATCGAGTGGGAGATCTAAATCTCCAGGAAAACCTGTAAAGGTGGTGTGCTGGAAATGTGGAAAGGAAGGGCACTACAAAAGGGACTATAAATCTAAAGCTC
>APFE030556668.1:0-11197 GCA_000404065.3 Pinus taeda | reverse complement strand
TTGGTTAAAAATCCTGGACGATTTGGTCATGTCGTAAAAAAGGGCATTCAGAGCCACAACTCTAATTGGACATACACTCTAGTGGAAGGATATTACCTGCGAAAGTTCCCAAAAGAGGAAAATGTTAAAACATGGAATGATAACTGAATTGAGAACCCAAACAAAAGGAGTTACAGGGAGGGTGAAATTCTTACCTGATAGCATGGCTTTGGGCTTCACAAGAAAACTTGTGAAACTCTACACCACACCGTATGAACAAGTCAAACTTCGAGAGAAAATTGGAAAAGAGGAAAAGACTAAACATGGAATCATCGAGGGTTCATAAACGAAGATATTACCTAATAAAATAGCCGAAATCGCAGAGGTGGATTCAGAGATTTGATATCCTCAAATACTGTATTTCATGCCAACAAGTGTCTGAAATCAAGAAGGAAAAAAATGTGAGAACATTACAACAAATACAAGGTATTCATTGCACGGAAATGCAGAAACAAGGTATCCTTAAAATCCTTTAAGTGAGCCTTGATAACGTAATGAATTCCACCAACAAAAATTAGTAATAATTATTAGAAAATTGTGGATATGTCAGTCTCTAAAACAAATTGGCAGAGTTTCTGCCGAGGAGAAGAGAACGCGAATGATGGCATTAGGGCCCAACGGGAGAGGGGTAGTTACCCCCGTAACAAACTGTTGAATCTCGCACTGTTGATCTTAGCTCTAAACTGTGGGTACCATGGATCTAGTGTCACCTCACCAACATTATTCCTTGGCACGAATTCTAACACGAAAATTAAATGTATGACAACTAATATCTTCTAGAGAATTCAGAAGGCAATGGAACAATACAATGTACATTAATTAAACCATTACTATTTTAGAAGTAGGATGAAACATATACGGGCCACTAGGCCTCGAATTTGATGTCATTTGATGTCTCACAGGACTTATTTCATATTTTAAGATGTATTTGACAATCGCTGTAAACTTTTACCCATCAAATTTGATGGGTTTCCTAAATTAATTTAGGATTGCTCCCATCAAAATTTATCTTACCCATCTTTAAGTTAAAAACACCAAAGTCAGACTAAGCCCAGGGTCATAATGCAAATGCATACAATACCTCTAGCTCACATGGAAATGGAGCCCGACACACTATAGATTTGAATTGTATAAAAAGTTATCTGGCTATAGTCTTTTTGTATATTTGAACTTTATGAAGGGAGATCTCACCCTAGGCAACTAAGAACAACTACATTGTAATCAAGGTGTTACATTCAAAGAACCGATCAACCAGTGTACATCAAGAATGTGAATTCAACAATCAAACTAGAAGCTAGTATGTGATTGAAAAATACTAAAAATATAGATGCATTTTTTGGTGTGTATAACATTGAGAAGGGTTGGTTGGCTTGTGTTTGTTCCTGAGGCTTCCCTCAATCATTCCACACTCTCACTCTTGTTTGATTTTGCCGTCTTCCAACATCAATGAAGAAGTGCGATCGAGAAATAAAAGCAGTTGAGGAACAATTGGTAACATGAAGGGCAGTGGCAATGTTTAATTTGAGAACATCTTTGTCAAGGCTTATCATAAGTCACACCAAATCAGAAATAATGGTAGGGCTCCCTACTGCGAAAATCCTGGGATCAAGAAGGGCCATGGACACCCGAAGAAAATTAGAAGGTCGTTAATTACACATTGTAGCATAGCCATGGAAGCTGGAGGACTTGTGGCAGAAAGTTGGGCACTGAGATAAGAAAGAGCTGAAGATTACATTGGGCTAACTATCTAAGACCAAATACCAAGTGGAAAAGTTCACCCTGGGGGAAAAGAATATTATTCAACTTCATGCTCTACTGGGAATAGGTGGTCTGCCATTGCTACTCATCTTCCCAAGGAAACATACAACAAAATAACAATGGAAAGGGGGACGCAAAAGGTGGACCTTAAACTCATTCAAAACAGTAGTCATTTTCATGCTATTTTCTTGAAAATCAAGGATAGTTATTAATTTGAGGCTATTGCGATCTATATTATATGTGGTGTTGTCTTCCGGAGTCGTTGCATACAAATTTTTGGAATCGATGTTTCGAACGATTCTCCTTGTTGATGAACCATGAAAGATAGTTTGAAACATCAATTCAAAAAATTTGTATGCGATGACTCCAGAAACAACACCACAATGAAAAATAAGTCACTAAAAATAAATATTGGAGCTTTCTACTGAACTTTCCCTCATCATTTACTTTAGAATAGACACTTCAGAATGAACAAGATTTACCTGTTGCCAAGTGCCAGGTAAGTTTCCTTCTTCAACCAATGTCAATCTCATTAGGTTGTTGTTTTTTTATTTCTTTCTTAGTTTTTGTTTTATGTGAAATAAATGTTGTGAAATTATATAGGCTTGTCAAAATGAATTTCTCTGAGGTTTGTTCTTTTACAGGAATAATATATCATGTCGTGCTAAAAAAATGTCTTAAATATTAGAAAAATAGCTTGTGATTTATTCCATAATGAAGTGCTCAATTACCATTTTGAAAATCCCATGCTTATTTTGACTATTTTTGTTTTTTTGAGTGGCCTCGCTTATTTTGACTAAAAATAGCTTTTGATTTATTGCATAATGAAGTCCTCAATTACCATTTTGAAAAGCCCAGGCTTATTTTGATTATTTTTGTTTTTGAGTGCCCTGGGTTCTTTTGACTAATTTTGTGTGTTCAGTGTTTTACTAAACATTCTGAAATCAACTTCATTTTTACTGTAGTGAATTTCTCTTTAAAAAAAATAATTATATAGTTATTAAGCTAAACTTCTCTTCCAATAAAAATAATTATTAAAGATGTTACAAACTCATATTTAATTTAAAATACCTATTTAGATTGTCAACCACTTATAATATAATTGTATTTGGAGGATTCAACTCATACTAAGTACATGAATAAAATAAGTGATGGTATTGTCTAGGGAATTTTTTAATAGGAAGGATTTCTTTGTGTAATTGGTTGGGAAATATATTCCATCTATGATGTGGACAATAATGTGAATCTAGTTTTTTAAGATGAGGAAATCATAGGCTCATATTTAAGATGTTATGAAAATGATTAGTTAACAATGTTCAAATGCGGTTGATTACCTCGTAGATAGATTGCAGAGTTTACCTCATAGATTGTAGAGTTTGTTTAGTCTTGACATTTTTCAGTGTCATGGTTTTAGGAATAATGTGTTCCAAATATGTGTAATGGATATCAAGTTAGCTGAAAGGATATACAAATATTTTAAAAAAATGTTTAGCTATCATTATTGGATTTATTATTCAAGTAGTTCAAGTATTTCACAGTTGGTTGAAAGTGAACTTATAGGGATTAAAGTTATCTTTGCATAAATAAAGAATTTAGTAAATAAAATATGTAGTGAGTAAATGAGATGTGTGTGCCCATCCGTAAATAAAATATTTGGTGAAAATAAGTTATTAAGAAATAGTTAAACATGTAATTATAAGTTTAACAAATTTGACATGTCTAGTAGATTATTGGATTAAATAAATTACAAAAAGGGATAGTAGTTAAATTCTTGATATTTAAAAAAAATAACTCCATCTCATTTACCTGCAGTTGAGAATCCTCATCATCTTAACTATATGGATTTCCTTAGTTTCTTTCTCATGTCAAAATTTATGTTCATGATCAAAATTTTTAACTCCCAAAGGCTAAAAATCTTTATAAAATCTTTAAAATATGGTTGTATACTAGGTGGAAACACATATGCTGAGAAGAAACAAGGCACTCTCATAGGGAGATTAAAGGAAGTTGAGGTGAAGGAATATTTGTAAGAGAATTTCTAGATAAGGGGAAGTCGACACTCACAAATTTAAGTAGAACTCAAAATGAAAGGTATGAAAAATGCCAAAACATTGACAAATTTTCATTTGACGGGCAAAGGGGATTTGAAATTCTAGGCCTGGTCATTGCAACAAAGTTCATCATGTCATATCTATAAATTTAGCTTGAATGGAGAAGATAATAATCATTCCTCTTGACCAACTCAAATAACAATAATTAATTACACATACTTATATGCACATATATACTTATTTCGATTTTAAATTTCATATATAAATATACAGGCCTAGAATTTGACGTCCGATAGGATGTATTTCATATTTTAAGATGTATTTGACAGTTGTTGTAAATTTTTACTCGTCAAATTTTACGTGCTTCATAAATTAGAAACAATCATTTTTACATTTAATTTAGGATTTGTCCCGTCAAAATTTATAGTACCCGTATTTATGTTAAAAACACCAAATTCAGACTAAGCCCACGGTCATAATGCAAATGCATACAATACCTCTCGCTCACATCTAAATTGTATAAAAAATTATCTCGCTATAGTCCTTTCATAGATTTGAACTTTATGAAGGAAGATCTCACCCTAGGTAACTAAGAAAAAACACATTCTAATCTATGTGTTACATTCAAGGAACCAATCAACCAATCTACATCAAGAATGTGAATTCAACAATCAAATTGTAAGCTAGTACATGATTGAAAAACACTAAAAATATACATGCATGTTTTGGTGTGTATAACACTGAGAAGGGGTGGTTGGCTTGTATTTGTTCCTTAGGCTTCTCTCAATCGTTCCACACTCTCCCTCTTGGTTGATTTTTCCATCTTCCAACAGCAATGAAAAAGTGCGATCAAGAAATAAAAGTAGTTGAGGAATAACTCGTAATGTGAAGGACAGTGGCAGTGTTTAATTCGAAAACATCTTTGTCGAGGCTTATCATAAGTCACACAAAATCAGAAATAGTGCTAGGGCTTCCTGCTCCAAAAAAGTTGGGCTCAAGAAGGGCCTTGGCCACCCGAAGAAAATTAGAAGGTCGTTACCTACATATTGTAGCACACCATGGACGCTGGAGGGCTTGTGGTAGAAATTTGGGCAGTGAGATAAGAAAGAGCTGGAGATTACATTGTGCTAACCATCTAAGACGAAATACCAAGTGGAAAAATTCAAGAAGAGGAGAATATTATTGAACTTCATGCTCTACTGGGAAATAGGTGGTTTGTCATTGCTATTCACATTCCCAAACAAACAAACAACAAAATAAAAATGAAAAGGGGTAAGCAAAAGGTGTACCTTAAACTCATTCAAAATAGAAGTCATTGTCATACTATTTTCTTGAAAAGCAATGATTAAATTAATTTGAGGCTCTTGCGATCTATATTATGTGTGGTGTTGCCTTCCGAAGTCATTGCATACAAATTTTAAATTTTTGGAATCGATGTTTCGAACCATTCTCGTGGTTCATGAACCATGAAAGATAGTTTGAAATGTCGATTCAAAAAATTTGTATCCTATGACTTCAAAAAACAACACCACAACGAAAAATAAGTCACTCAAAATAAACATTGGAGCTTTCTACTGAACTTTCCCTCATCATTTACTTCAAAATCAACAAGATTTACCCATTCTAAAGTCCCAAGTAAGTTTCCTTCTTCAACCAGTTTCAATCTCATTCAGTTGTTGCTTTTTTTATTTCTTTTTTAGTATTTGTTTTATGTGAAATAAATGTTGAGAAATTATACAAGCTTGTCAAAATGAATTTCTCTCAGGTCTGTTCTTTTACAGGAATAATATATCATGTCGTGTTAAATTTTTTTCTTAAATATTAGAGAAATAGCTTGTGATTTGTTCCATAATGAAGTGCTCAATTACAATTTTAAAATCCCATGCTTATTTTGACTATTTTTGTTTTTTGATTGGTCTAGCTTATTTTGACAAAAAATAGCTTGTGATTTATTGCATAATGAAGTGCTCAATTACCATTTCGAAAATCCCAAGCTTAATTTGATTATTTTGTTTTTACTGCCCTGGCATATTTTAACTAATTTTGTGTGTTTAGTTTTATACTAAATGTTTTGAAATCAACTTCATTTTTACGATAGTGAATTTCTCTTTAAAAAAAATAATTATATAATTATTAAGCTAAATTTCTCTTACAATAAAAAAAATTATTAAAGATGTTACAAACTCATATTTATTTAACATAATTATTTAGATTGTCAACCACTTCTAATATAATTGTATTTGGAGGATTCAACTCGTACTAAGTACATGAATAGAATAAGTGATGGTATTGTCTAGGGAATTGTTTAATAGGAAGGATTTCTTTGTGTAATTGGTTGGGCTATATATTCTGTCTATGATGTGGACAATAATGTGAATCTATTTTTTTAAGATGAGAAAATCATAGGCTTATATTTAAGATATTATGAAAATGATTAGTTAACAATGCTCAAATGCAAATCATGAGTTGATTACCTCGTAGATAGATTGCAGAGTTTACCTCATAGATTGTAGAGTTTGCTTAGTCTTGACATTTTTCAGCGTCATGGTTTTAGAATAATGTGTTCCAAATATGTGTAATGGATATCAAATTAGTTCAAAGGATATACAAATATTCTAAAAAATATTTAGCTATCATTATTGGATTTATTATTCAAGTAGTTCAAGTAGTTCACAGTTGGTTGAAAGTGCACTATAGGGATTAAAGTTATCTTGGTATAAATAAAGAATTTAGTAAATAAAATATGTAGTGAGTAAATAAAGATGTGTGTGCCCATCCATAAATAAAATATTTGGTGAAAATAAGTTATTAAGAAATAGTTAAACATGTAATTATATGTTTAATAAATTTGTCATATGTAGTAGATTATTGGATTTAAATAAATTATAAAAAGGGATAGTAGTTAAATTCTTGATATTTAAAAAAAATAACTCAACCTCATTTACTTGCAGTTGAGAATCCTCATCATCTTAAATATATGGATTTCTTTAGTTTCTTTCACACATCAAAACTTTTGTACATAATCAAAATTATTAACTCCTAAAGGCTAAAAAGCTTTATAAAATCTTTAAAATATGGTTGTATACTAGGTGGAAACACATATGCTAACTTAGGAAGAAACAAGGCACTTTAAGAGGGGGATTAAAGGAAGTGGAGACATGGTGAAACACATATGCTGAGAAGAAACAAGGCACTCTCATAGGGATATTAAAGGAAGTTGAGATGAAGGAATAGTTGTAAGAGAATTTCTAGATAAGGGGAAGTCGACAGTCACAAATTTAAGTAGAACGTAAAATGAAAAGCATGAAAAATGCCATAACATCACAGTCACAAATTTAAGTAGAACGTAAAATGAAAAGCATGAAAAATGCCATAACGTCATCAAATTTTCATTTGACGGACAGAGAGCATATAAAATTCCAAGACTGCTTATAATATGTGTGTTAATTCAATGACTTTGATTATTGTAGGTTGCATTAATTGACTTTGATTATTGTAGGTTGCATTAATTGAATTGGTAATGTTTTTCAACGAACACCCAATATCATCAAAATTATTGTTGTCATGGTTGAGGAATTTAAGACAGTCAATACTTTATTAGAAACACGTGGCCATATTGATGTTATAGATATTTATTAGAAACACATGTGACCAGATTGATATTCAAGATATTTTTTAAAAACACATGTGACCACATTGATGTTATAGATATCCGTAGATAATATGAGAAAATTTATTTTGTTAATATCAAATAAATGACCACATAGATGGGCTCTATAGCAATATCTGGCCATAATAAATCCATTTATATTAATTGGGAATTCACCTAGAAATTGGTGGACGGAGTTAAAAGGTTATGCAAAAGGAGAATTGGTGGACGGAGTTAAAAGTTATGCAAAAGGAGATGTGATATTTCCAAATGGATTATTTTTTCTACATAATATAGATTAGTTTTATGTAACATGAAAGAAAAAATCAATAGCCTCTTGTATAAAAAAAAATTGTTTATATATAATATAATATTTTGCACCATTTTTAGTGGATTAAAATTATATTTAAAGATATTTTAATGGAATAGGGTTAATTGAAGTTAGATAGTGTCTAATGTTGTGTTATGAATAAATAAGTTAATAAATGAAATAAAAAGAAATGTGGCTCTCAATTAGGTTGGTTTTCCATTAAAAGTTTATAGAGTAAATTTTGTACATTTTATGTGAATGTGTTAATTTTTTTTATGTTTTCGATTTTGTTAGCATTGTTTCTTTCAAATAGGTTAGACAAATTTTTAATTTAATATCAAGGTTAGGTTATTGGATTTAGATGGATTCATTTATTGTTAGAGTTTAGTTTATGTTATGAGGAGCAAGAGAATCTTAGGTTTATGATAAACTTATTCTTGAGTGGGAGCTTTCTATATTTGAATTTTTTATGAAAGAAAATGGTAAGTAATTCAAGGTTAGAGATAAAGATTTTTAATGGTCAAAGTTTCAAGTTATGGAAGTTGAACATGGAAAATATTGTTATAGAAAATTATTAATGGGTTATTTTCTTTAGAAATAAACCCATGGCGTGGAAAATCAAGATTAGGAACAATTAGATAAGAAGTCAAAGGGTACTAATCAATTGTGCCTTTTATATTTAATAGTGTTGAAGTTTCAAGAAGCATCTTAAAATTCCAAACCCGAACCACTGTGCATCATGGACCTAAGACAAACCATGCTCTATAATCGAGTAGTAGAGCAAGTCAAGGTGCAATGGAAGCACTTTGGACTCGATGAAGCAGGGAATTTGAAGACCAAATGAGAGAGATCTACCCATTTTTGTTTAATTTATAAATTGATGTAAGAGTTGTTAATTATAAAGCTTAGTTTTGTTATGGTTTATAGAACACTGAGGACAATTTTCCTTTAAGGGGATGGGGTTTGTAATAATCCCCATTTAGCCCTAATTTTGTAATTAAAAATATGATTGTAATATCAACCTAGGCACAAGAGTCATGACTAGATGATACATAGCGCATTTAAAACATTTAAAATTAATTATCAACTAAAGGAGAGGACAACCTTTTGGACCCCAATGTCTAAGTGAGCTTTCTTTCTTGCTTGAGAAGCCACAAACCCAACCTAAACTTAATTGTTGTAGTTAATCATTTGCATACACAATTGAGCCCCTTCCTAACAGTTGAGTTATGAGATATGACTAAGGGAGAGCTATTGTCTAACAGACAAGCTATGAGATGTGATTGGGGTAGTGGGCTAGAGGACAATGCCCATCCCCCTTGTGCATCGAGGAGACAAACATAACAAGACACTAGGAAGATTAGGGGAGTGCACAACTAAAGAGAAAAAAATCTCTCTCGCTTGGGCCTTAGATAGTTTTTAGAGTTGGCTCTCTAAGGTGGAAGATTATTTTTTGTTATTGTCACAGATTTTTGGTGTGTGGAAGTTGTGGGCTTTGGCAGTGGAAGACAGAGTGAGGTCTCAGTTGTTATGTAGAGCCCTATGCAAGAGTTTAACCCCTATGAATTGTGTGAGGTCATTGGATTGTGTTGTCTAAGCTTGTGTGGTATGTGAGAGGCTTAGTAGATGATTGAATCACTATGCTTTCTATATAGTTGATGAACCACCTGGATAAAGAATTTTGGGTCATTGTGGTGCTTGTTGAATGGTTGATAAACCACCTGGATAGTGGATTCCAACACCTAAGACTAAGCAATACCCCATCTGAACCATGGGTGTATCCCTATGAATGAACATAGAGGAAAGAGTGAGTCATTATGGTTCTTACTAGTAAGAACAACTGATAAATGTCCCTGGTGTTTGTTGTAGGTACAACTGATAAACCACCTTAGTGTTTACTGATAAAGCAGATGATAAACCACTTGGACAGTGGGCCCCATCCTCTAAGTGTTTAATCAATCTTTTGGTGTGAATTCCCTAAGCAAGCATTCCTCAGACATTGGATCTAGCTTAGGAGTGGTTAGTTGCAAGAAAGTTGTGGTGTAGTTGGCCTATGGTTGGGTAGAGAGTGGAAGTCTCTCCTTCAGTTTCTAATTATTTTGAGACATACAAATAAGTATATTACATTTATATATTTTAATCATGACTCATGATGTTCTATGCTTTACTTATGATTGGTATGAGTTATGGTATGTCTATGAATGTTAATGAATGTATGGACTATGATGTCTAATGTTATGTTCATGATTGATATCAGAAATTGCATGTTTATTCTCTCTTATTTGAAAGAAATGGATTTGCAAATATATTGGTTCAATTTGTTCTTAGGGTTAGTAATGCTTGATAGGTAGATAACAACTCTTTTTGCTTAATTATGAGAACTTGTGTGTTCATGCAGTGATGGTGAATTGATGTTCACATCTCTTTGAATAGGTTTGATCAGATCACAAGGGAACCGATGGTATTTTCTTAAACATTTTGTTGAACTGATGAAATGAACAACAACATTGAAATAATGTGATTACGTTGAGACGCTCTACAACCCGGTATAAGGGAGATGTGTAGGTGTAATATAAGTAAGTATGGATGTATGTTTGATCTGAGATCTTTTCTTCAGTTGATGTTAATAGAATTACATGAAAGAGCATGTAAAAAACATATATGCAAACACTTAAAGAAGTAGCATAAAGGAGACCATAAAGACAATGCACAGAATGTTTGATAGCAGAGTTCATCCAATGTGGACTATGTCTTTGGGCACTGCTTCAGTAGTGAGGAGGTCACATCATTCATCTGTACAAAATGAAAATGAGTACATGGAAAAATACATCATTATACCTCTAATTCTTAAGATGACCTCGAAAAATGGGCTGCTCAAATACCAAATTTGACGACACCATTGAAATCCTTGCGAAATTCTGAGTAAAATGAGTATAAACTCAACTATATTCGGCCATCCTCAACTTCGTACCCCCTAGAGAATATTTAGATTCCACAACATAATCTTTGTGGGAATATTCTTGAGAATAGTTTAGGCAACATTCCCCCAAAATATGGTCCTCTGAAACTGTGTCATCAGGGTTTTGTGACTAGTTCTCATTATGTGTTCCGCCCCTCACTATTGGTTCAAAAACACTGAGTTTTGCAGCTTGTTGATCCTTCGTCTCCCCTATCGAATGGAAAAACGATAAGTTTTATAGGGTCGAGATGGTGAAGCTACCAATGTCCCACCATTCGACGGATTGGTTGGCACATATATTAATAGGTGTTGGTAGTTTGGGTAGCTCACAAGTTCCGGCTGTCACAGACCCTTTTTATAATACAAACAAACTCATTATCGTTGATACAAAAATTATCGTCGTTAACAAAAAAAATTGTCTGGGTCCGTCA
>APFE030556665.1:0-19970 GCA_000404065.3 Pinus taeda | reverse complement strand
ATTGTATCGAGTTGTCAAAGCAGGCCAACTCCTTCACCAGGGCAAGTGGCTCACCAGGGACCAAGTTCAGCAAAAGTTTCCTCAACTCATGGAGGAACTCAACGCAATGGGGACCATTGCTTCCTAAGGGGGGAGCAATGATCCAAGTGGATATTGGTGGCCACCTGCCAAGTCCACTTGGAACCCCATCATTGTTTCTTTCAACTTTTCAGTTTCCTTAATTATAGAATAGTTTACTATTTTTAGCAGTTTTTCGGGTCCTGAACTTCCGGAGCCGTTTTGAGGCCTTAAATAACATTTTTTGGGAAAACTAGGAGCAACATGGGTCCATGGACTAATGTTTCTCTTCCCAAAATTGTAGTTCTCGGATAGATCTTTCTAGCGAGATACTGTGCACGTCAAACAGAGATCGTATACCAAAGATACAACCCCAGGAAGTTGATGTACCAATTTACCCAAATGGGGCCCACATTTTGGCATTTCATCTTCTAGGGTTAGGTTTTTGGATGTTTATGGTTTTCGATTGTTTCTCAACAATAAATAGGCTTGCGAGCCTCATTGTAACATAGTTCAGAGGCATGTAGCCGCCACATCTCTTCTGAGAGATAAGCTACCATCACCCTAGTTGGTTTATTTCCATTGTTGTTTGTAAGCATATTTCAGTATTTTGCATTAATGAAATGAAGTATTATTTCCACTGCATCTTTGTGTTTATGGTTATCTCTATAATTTGTTGTGTTCACATTTAAATCCGGATCAACTAGGCCTTTGCGCACTCAGCTGCAGATCCTTCTCCTACTCTACGACCCAAAACTAGACTTTACACTTCCATTCTTCTACTATGCTTCTATTCCATGATTAGATTAGATTATTCTTCCATTGATTGTCTTAAATACTTAGAGCCTCGTTCTATTTATACAATCCCATAGTCTACGGACCATGGGTAGGTCTCCACAGCCGACATTACAATACAAAATTGAGGGTAGACAACCCTATGACTCTTTTACAAGCTATGCACTCAGCGCCCAAAAAATGCGGAGTCTTTACATCGAAGTTAAAATTTCTGACCAAAATCTGGGCTCTAAGCTCCAAAGCTTCCCTTGGGGGATCCCGTGCCCAACAGGATTGCACAGTTTTTCTTGACAGGGAGGACTGGATGACTGTGGGAATTGCGTAATGTACAGTCCTAGCAACCAAGGTGGAAGCGTGATGACTGGAACTGTGCAATGCATAGTTCAGCCTAAGAAAAGGCCTATGAGAGACTGCGCATTGCACAGTCTCAGTGGCCAAGCTGAGAGGTTGGATCTTGGAACTCTGCGGTGCATAGTTGGAGCCAGCTTAGACTATGCATTGTGCAATTCCAGAGTCCAAGCCTGTGGTTTGAGCCTCCATATTGTGCAGTGCCAGCTGTGCAAAGTGAAAAACAGACAAGGGAAACCCATATCTGCCCAAGGGAAGTGTGAAAAATAAGAAGATATGAGATATAGTGTGAAGCTAAGTGCAGATATGAATAAGTGTGGGTAGATGCATGTGTATCAAGTGCAACAATTGATTTAGAGGAAAGGAAAACAAAGTATGTGAGGAGAGTCGCCACAACGACCACCATTGGTGTAAAAACAAGAAAATTGATACGACACTTGGGAAAGGCAATCTATTACTTGAAACAACACTTATATAAGTTAAAACAAGTTAAAACGTTAGAAAATATGTAGAGAAATAAGTGAAACAACAACACAAGCCAAAAATAAAAAAACAACAGAAAAAGCAGCAAAAGACTACAAAAGCAAAACTCACCTAGAAAAGTGATGATGATCACATCGAAGGCTCCTTGATCTCCTCACAAATGCTAGAGCTCCAAGATCGAGTGTGAAAATGAGCTTTAGTAGCATTGATTAAATAGATTTGGACAAATTAGAGTTTATGATGTGCATGCCTAAAATAAAGGAAAAAGGACACTTGACGAAAGTTTCTAAAAATAGTGCAAGTGCCTCGTTCGCGATACTTAAAATAGATACCTGTTTTTTAGGGATGATTTTTTCTTTTTTCTTTTTTTCTTTTTCCAAGGAAACTTTCCATGCACACTGCCGAGAAAGACAACACAAATCCGAGAACTGAGCAACCTTATGGCTTAGTGCACTACGCAGTTTCTGAGTTCAATGAGGTTTGTGCAATTTCTGGGCTCAATGTTGAGCTGCCTCCTCATGACTGCACATTTTATGAGCTCAAGGATCACTAGAAGTCAGGGCTACACAATTCCCATCAGCAAGGTTGGTTTCCCTCAAGGATTATGCAGTGTTTGGGGCAAGCCTAGAACTGTTGTGGGACCAAGTTATGAGATCAACCTGTGAGTTAGAAAACCAACTAAGTAAGCAAACACAAGCCAAAATGAAAATAATAAGACTCAATCAAAGCATGAATACCTAGATTTGTGTGAGATGAGATGTTGTGGTTAAGAAGGAAGGCTTCAAAATCGAAGCATATATAAAAATTTGGAGGGTAGTTGTAGCCACTACCACATTGGCGACACACTAGTAGAACTCCAACTCTCTATATGGAACTTGTCTCATGCAATGAAATTCTAACTCTTCTAGAAGTATTGTTCAGTTCTTCGATTATCATAGCTTCTTCACTTAGCTTGAGTTAAAGATGTAGTCCCTGCCATTCTCTTTATCAGCAACACACATACCAAGCCAAGTCAAACTGAGTTGTTTCATTTGGGATGAGGGGTATATAGATGCACAAGTAAAATAGACCGTTAGAGTTTTAGTTTCATCTATGGTGTTGCTCTATTGCCAATAGGCCTGGACAGTATCCCGACATAGTCACTTTAGGAACACATGCATTGCTCCACTTCCAGTGAACCTAAATAGTGCACCAGAGAAGTTACTTGCTTCACCTCTCTACGCAGGAAGCCTTTCTCTTCTTTTTCCCTTTATTTCATTTTTTCATTTTTTTTCATTTTCATTTGTTCAAAGAACTGTGCATAGGAACTTATTTATTTCATGAGGTGGAAGAAGGATCTTAACTTATTGAGAGAAGAAGAGGTTGTCCCTTCAGAGAAGGATATTTATATGTACCTCTAACATACTTATTTAGGTTTTCCCCGTCTTCTTACTCTGCTTGACTTAGTTGGCAAGGGTTATCCAAAAATAGAAAATCAATTAGAGTAGGTGACACTAGTTAAGAGTGGAAGCATCATGATTTCACCATGATGCTCTTTGAAAGGAACACATTTTCCATCAGGGTATCATCGACTAAAAGAAATGCAGGATTCACATAAAGAGGGAATAGAAAGATAACCAAGTGTTGATAGTAGTAAAAGTTCCTCTTGAACTTCACCTTTCTTGTCTAAGAACCCAAACACGGTTTCATGTGAAAACTAACCTACAAATGAAAATAAAACAAATAAAGGAAAGAAGTGGAGTGAAAGAAAAACAAAGTAAAGAAAATCAAGGAAACAAACAAGAAAAGAAAAAAACTACTCCTACTCCTAACCTGAGTAGAACATAGGCTAACTCACGTAAAGTGATACTTCCAATGCTACCATCGGTGCATTGGCTGGCCCACGTAGATGAGAACATGCATGTCAAGAAGGATATACAAGAAAATCAACAAACAAGAAAGGTAAGACAATACAAACCATAGCGTCTAAAGCTTGAAAAATTGAAAAGCGCATGAAAGGCACTATGCATATGTACCATGGTGTCCTAACACATTGCAACTCGAAGACAAGAAGGTACACACTTTCGAACTTGAAAAACAAGCAAACATGAAGAAAAAAGAAAATTTTTGTTTTGCAGCAGTTATTGCTATGTACGAATCCTCCAATTATTGAGCGATAAGATCGTATGATATAGATGGATGATGTGAAACTGGTGAGATAGATTGATTTTCAACATGAGAAAAAGAGTGATGAGGAGCCTAGAAATATTCAACACATCTTGGATCAGAAGTGGAACTGACCTCAAGACTATGAGAACCTAACATAACCATCAGCTTAGGCTGAAGTGCCTCAACAACTTGGGGAGGCTCCAATTCATTAGAAGATGGATCATCAAAGAACGGTAGCTTAGAAAGATCGATAGTGGAAGAATTAGAATCATGATCAGATGAGTGAATGAAAATATCACAACAACTAAAATCAAAAAGTTCAATATCACGAACAGAGTCATCCTCATGATCTAACGAATCATAAAGAGGGGATAATGAAAAGCGAGAAATTTCACCCCCTATGTTTCTAGAAAGGTAAGATGAGAGATTGGGAAGATCAGGGAAGGCATATTGGTCCTCTCAACTTTCAAATGAAAAAATGGCATTCCACGTGTTCTGCGAATGATCGAAAGTAGAAACATCTAAAAATGAATTTTCAGAAGATTGAACAGAAATGGCAGAATTGTCGAAGATGTAAGTATATACAGAAGAGGTATGAACTAAAGGAGGGCATCCTTTATTGCAGATTCTTTTTCAGACTCCCACACATACTCATCAAAAATTATATTGTAGGTTAGTTGTTAAACACCAACTCCATCCATAACTTAATCCTCGTGAACATCACAAGTGAGATCTAAGATCAATGAATACAAAACACCAAAATCTGGAGGATGAGAGGGACCAAAGAATGGAGGATGAGGAGATAGAACAATAGGCTCTAGTGCCTCCTTCCTTCTCCTATTGTGTCATATTTGTAAATCCTTTAATCCTATCCCAAGTTGTTCTTAAGGGGGGATGTTAGGATATTCCGACACATAGGAAATAGTTAAGTTCAACTTGGTCTAGTATAGCGTTAGGTATAGAGTTATGTAAAGTGTGTTTCTTTACCATTGTACATTTTGTAACTTACAATCTGACGGTCACGATATGTAGTGATCCGACGGTTCATTCTCTCCTTGGTATTACTGACACTTGATCCATGGCTTGACACCCGATTGGTCCATGAATTCTATTTAAAGTGCATGGAGGGTCATTTGTAGGTTCACCGTGCATGAAAGAAGCTTATGTAAATTTTCATTCCTTTATTAATAAATTGCCTGTAGTAGCCACGGTGGCGCAGGCCGTGGACTGTTTCCCTCTCTGAGGGTTTTAACCACGTCAAAATACTGATGTATTGATCTGTGATCTGTTTGTGAGCGGTCTCCTTTTGGTGTTCTGTCTGAGTAACTTACCCTGTAAATTCCTACAAATGAGCTTCATAAGTATGATAGGTCAAAATGGAGTTATTACGCATATGAAGGCCATATAACAAATCCATGTTTGTAAAACAAATCGGATGACTTTATGCACTTGAGTGGTGGAAAAATAGTTAAACAAACACATGATTCAGAGAAAGGACTTGTTTAAGCAAGTGATGCTTTTGTTGGAATGATGTTTTTTTTGTAATTTGGCCATGTTTTTTTCAAAAAATACGAAATTGAGATTGTTTAAATAATTTTTTAAATAGTGGAAATAGATTCAACACCCTCAAAAATCTTTGGAACACTTGAAATTATGTAACTTATCCAAATTTCCAAAAATATTCGTCAAATTTTGCTAAAATCTAGCTAAAAAATCCATTCTTTTCTGAACAATTACATATTTCATATTTTACATTTAAAGAATATAAAAAGATTTTCATATTCTATTCTAAGTTCCTACAAAATTTGGGTCAGTCACCATAGATTCCCAAAAGAATATTGTTGTGTTTTATATGGCTAAACATCGAATGGAAACACCTTTGTTTACCACTACACATAGAGTCCATGGAAAAGTTCCACTGCCATAGCTAACTGAAAGTCAATATTTTCGTAAGATAGAATGAATCCTTGTGTTTATAGAAACACAACACATAGAGAAAAATATTAGGGGAGCATCACTCAGAGATTACAAAATTAATGTTCTAGGGAAGCCCCTAATTCTTAGGGATCTTTACTATTATATCCAGAGGCTAAAATCAGACCACATAAGTCTTCAGCAACTTTGATGAACCCAATAGAGATTCAAAGTTTCCAACAAAGAATTGACGACGTGAAGAATCACTTATACATCTATCTAAAAGTCTGTGGGCATGCATAGGATTTTACATCAACAAGCATTCATAGCAAAAAAAAAAGGCAAACCTTGGTTTGTGATTAACTATAAGTCTCTCCATAAAAGCAAACCTTGGTTTGTGATTAACTATAAGCCTCTCCATAAGGTTCTTCAAAATATCAGATATGCATTGCCCAACAAATATTCCATTTAACAGAAATGTAAGGTTGCAATATTTTTAGAAAATTTGATATGATGTCGTGTTTCATCAAATTTTCATTGCACCTCAATATCTACATAAAACGTCATTTATTCATGGCCACTACCAATGAAAGTTCATGCCATTTCAACTAAAAATTTCCCCTTCTGAATTTGAAAACCATATGGAAGACATCTTCTATGATTTATCCTCGTTGGTTAATTATTTATATTGATGACTTTCTCATTTGTTCCATGAATCTCAAATATTTATGGCAAGATCGTCAAACATGGTCATGAAAATTTGGGAAAAAGCAGAAATCGATTTCCTTGCGATACATATAGATATCGAAAAAAATTACATATAAAAAAAGAATGATTATGTTTTGAATTCTTTTTCTCAATGCCCTCATGAAAAAATGACAAGACACTACTTCAGCACTTTTTTGGGCGGCCTAAATTATATCAGATCCTTTTATACAAGACAAGCCCGGGACATTCATATTCTGTAGGGAGGATTAAAAAAGGACCCTCCAACATAGAACCCAAAAATGAATGGAGCAATAAAAAATATTAAAATACAAATCCAACATCTTCCTACTTTAATGCGGAAACTAACAATTAGCAACTCAGAGTTGAGAGAAATGCATCAGCCATAAAACAAGATGTGTTAATTGAAAAAGACACAGGAGATGGATTGAAACAAGTTTGTGCAAGTGCTTTTAATTCATTCAAATCTACCAAGCTTAAGTATCCATCCAACCATAAAGAAATTTTGGTTGTGAAGAGGAATCTGTAGCATTTCAAACTTTAATTGAAAACTCTCTTGTCTATTGTCTGCACAGATTTGAAAATTAAGACAAGATTATTAGAAGATAATAAAGAGTTAGCAGAAGGAAATTCTAGATTACTTAAATGGACGACACGTCTTTGATAGGTTTGCTTTCGAAATACAATTCGAAACATGACACTTAAACTACTTTGTTGATATCTTGACACGAGAAAAATCTCCACTCCAGTTTTGTATGTTTTCCGGAACAACTACCAAAGGGAAAAAATACAATCAAATGCTAAAAGAACAAGTTCACGAAGCAGAGGAAGAGAAAAAAAAAGTAGAAATGGGAGAATTTGGCCAAAATGAAAAAATTATTGAAATTGGTTTCCAGAGAAGCGACAGAAAAATACATGCCTCCGGTTTTGATTTCAAATCGAAAAATCCCCTCAAAGGATTGAGATCTCAGAACAATGGGTGAAAAAGGCCTTTCTCTACCTTAATCAAGCTCATGGATGTTAGCACGTGCCAGGTATGAAGTTTGGATAAACTGTTGGAATTTTATGCTAAATTCCTTAACAAACACACAACACAAAAATGCTCTGTTTCTGCACAGAAAACTGAAAATTTCATTTTCTGGACTTGGTGTTGCAGCAACAGGATTTGGTGTTGCAGCAACAGGATTTGGTGTTGCAGCAACGCTGATCGTGGTGTTGTAGCAACGTGATTTTTGACGTCAAGTCACTCGGTGTAACGGCAACACATTTTTGATGCTAAGTCACTTTAAGATAATTGACGCTTTGGTGTTACAACAACTAAAATTGGTTGGCGTCAAAATCACTTATAAACTTACAGTGAGACAATTGACGCTTGGTGTAACAACAACTAAAATAAGTGGCGTGAAATCACTAATAGACTTGCAAAGTAAAATCAAAGTGTTTTTGACACTTGGTGTAACAGCAACAGAAAATCAGCAAAACAGTAAACTTGTATTAATAAACAATAAACAAGCTGATACAGAAAACTTAACTGTTACAAGAGGAATACTTCAGTTCTAGAAATCGATTTTCTCTATCTCAGAAAATCACAGGTTCAACACTGCTGTGCATTTACAGAAGAGACTTACTTTTGTTCTTCTAACCTTCACTCAGAGTACAAAACAGAACTGCTGTTCAAAATTTTTGAACTCACACAGAAAACAGAACTGCTGTTCTTTTTCTTTCTTACACTGTCTGGTGAATGAACAGAACTGCTGTGCGTTTATATTTATAGGAAAAATAAATATCTGAGTTAAACAATAAACTAAGTAAAATATCTGTTGATATTTATCTTTGTATTTATTGCAGAAGGCGGTGATGACTTTCTCACTTGAAAAACAAGTCGGTTGCGGGGGAATTAAATTCTGCACATTTAGTGCGTATTTAAAGTGCAAAATATCAGTGGAAACTTTTGTTGTTTTGGACAATCTGAAATAACTGTTGAAGGTCAGATCTTTGTTCAGCATTTATGTGATGCAGTTGGAATTAAATTCCAACATAAATCTCATTGACTTGGCCACTACTACTTGACATTGGGCTCAGAACATGTCCGGAGAGGCTTATCCTACTGTCGGTAAGGAAAGGGAGAAGCTACAGTTTGTAGTGACCTTCAAAATCTCATCCAACATGAGTGGATTGGCTGACAAGTTCTCTCCACAGAAATATGGGATACAACAAATATCTCACTTATTCTCCACTTACAAGTAGATTGTTGGTTGCATCTCAATACTAGCTTTCATTCAAATTCCAACTCAGTGCTAATCGAAACCAGTTGTCTAAACTTGATCCACATGAGGACCCCTTGTCAATGATTCACAACCACATTTTTTTTGGAATTTTCAATGGGAAATTCAGTTGAATTTGTTGGAAAGTCAAGAGAGCTAAAACACAAATTTAACACACAAGTTGTGGCTCTTCTATTGATCACACAAAGCTTGAGATTACAACGAACCCAATGGAGGGTATTTAAACCTTTTCGACTAGCGACTTGCTTAAAATAATTTGACATGCAACCACAAACTAAATTTGACTATGACTTAACTCGACTTGAATTGACTTGACTCCCTAAATTTAGCCAACTCTTCATGCCTGAGTAATTAGCTTATTTTAACACTCCCCCTTAATTATGACCGCTAAACTAAAATTGACACATAAGAACTCAAACATTCTTGTTAGTCTATGTCTCAACTAGGCTTACAACACCCAAGTTTCTTATATGAAACTCAAACACACATTTTGCTAATGACACAGTAAATATATCAGTCAATTCATCATTAGATTTACAAGGCTTCAAGTGAACTTCTCTATTGCTCACAAGTTCTCTATTAAAATGATATCTAGTATCAATATACTTGCCCTTTTGATGAAACACATTATTCTTAGGTAGTGCAATCAATGAGGTGTTGTGACAATATATTGTTGTTGATCCTTGTTGTTTCTTCTAGAGTCCATAAAATACTCTTCTTAACCACATTGTTTGACATGCTGATGATGTTGCTACATGTTCTGCTTCTGTTGACAAAAGTGTCACAATAGGCCACTTCTTATATGCCCATGAAATCACACTTGAACCAAGATGGACCACATAACCGAAAGGGCTCTTCCTATCATCCAAACTACCTGCAAAAGCATTGTCTTTGTACCCTATCAAATCCTTCTTCTTTGTGCTTGCATACATTATACCACAATCTCTAGTTCCTGCTATGTATCTCATAATTCTTTTTCTTGCACTCCAATGTATGTCTTTTGGAGTCTCCATAAATATGGAAATCAAACTCACTCCTTGCATAATATCGGGTCTTGTAGCTATGAGATACATGAGGATTCCAACCAATCTTTTTAATAGAGATGGATTGACATCTGCTCCTTCATCATCCTTGCTTAACTTTGTACCTGTTGCAACTGGTGTAGGGACAAGTTTGGAGTTCTCCATCCTGAATTTTTTCAGCGAATCTCTAACATATTTAGTTTGGCAAATAAATATTCCTTTTTCAGATTGCTCAACTTCTATGCCAAGAAAATAGTTCATGAGACCAAGATTTGTCATCTCAAATTATTTCATCATGGTTGTGTTAAATTTATCCAATTCACAGTCACATGTATAAATCATGCCATCAGCATATAAGAAAACAATCAAAATTTGTTCATGCTCATTTACCTTTGTGTTCAAGGTAGCCTCAATGTTGCTTCTGCAAAATCCATTCTTGATCATGTAGTTATCGATTCTACTATACCAAGCTTTAGGCGCTTTCTTGAGTCCATAGAGCGCTTTCTTCAACCTGTAAACTTTATCTTCTTTACCTTCAACTTCATATCCTGGAGGTTGTTGCACATAGATTTCTTCTTCTAGAATTCCATTCAAGAAGGTTGATTTCACATCCATCTGATATACTTTCCACTTGTTCTGGGCAGCTTTGGCTAGAACTTCTCTTACAATATCCAATCTGTCTACCGGAGCAAATGTTCCTCCAAAATCCATTCTCGGTTGTTGCGAGAATCCTTTTGCTACAAGTTGTGCTTTAAATCTGTCAATTTCACCTTTCTCATTCAATTTTTTCTTGTACACCCATTTCACATCAATGAGTTTTTTTTATCCTTTGGCAAATCAACCAAATCCCATGTATCATTCTTTTCAATAGCTTCAATTTCTTCATTCATGGCTTGCACCCAATTTTCATCTCTAATAGCTTCTTCAAACGAAAAAGGTTGGAATAACAATAATGAAAATTTTGAACTAACATCCAAATAATCATAAATATCTTTCAGACTTCTCATATTTCTCTTACCATTTCTTGATTCATCACCTGAATGATTGCTGGGAGAATTCTGGTCTGTTGATATGTTTGAAGATCTAGGTTGCTCATAAAATCTTGTTGCCTTGGTTGGTGTGTCTTTTTTTGTTGTCTTCACTTGTGATTCTTGCTACTCCTTTTGTGCTACATCATCTTCTTCCATCAATGGCACTCGTGCATCAACTGTTTTGTCTATACTACCATTCCACGACTCTTATTCTTTGAACAAAATATCTCTACTAATTATGGTCTTCTTGGTGACTAGGTTATACAGTTTGTAAGCTTTTTATTGTTCACCATAACGAGTAAAAATGCAATTTTTCACTTTTATCATCCAATTTGCCTCTTATCTCTTTAGGCACATGTGCATAAGCTACACATCCAAATACTCTAAGATGAGATACACTACAAGACATACCTGGCCATGGTTCTTCTAATACTTTTTTCATCACACTCTTTGTAGGAGATATGTTTATCACATAAACAACACATGAAACTGCTTCTACCCAATACTCATTAGAAAATTTTCTTCCTTTAAACATTCTCCTTGCCATGTTCATAATGGTTATGTTCTTTCTCTCTGATATGCCACTCTGTTGTGGTGTGTACCTAGTTCTAAACTGTCTTTTGATTCCATGTTTTTTGCAGTAATTATGGAATGCCTTCGAATCATATTCTCCACCATGATCTGACCTAATACCTTGATTTGTTGATCACTTTGGTTCTCTACTAAGGATTTGATTATTTGAAATTTGCAAAAGTTTCAGACTTCTGCTTCAATAAGTAAACCCAAGTCTTTATGCTATATTCATCAATGAAAGTGAGGAAGTAACAACTTTCACCAATCGACTGTGTCCTCATAGGTCCACACAAGTCTATATTCACTAGCTCAAGAGGTTGATTTTCTCTATATGAAACACCCTTTGGAAAACTTTCATGGTGTTGCTTTCCCAAGATGCAACACTCACAAGTACTAGTAGGTTCTTTGATGGAAGGTAATCCTCTGACCATCTGTTTCTGCTATAACAATCTTAAACCAGAAAAGTGAAAGTGTCTAAAACAAAGGTTCCATAACCAATAATCATTATAACATGTAACTGTAAAATAACTGACCTGATTACTGTAATTCATAACTAGAGAAAGAATGTGTTCCTCTTCATCTACACTTTTGCTATCAACTACTTTCTTGGGGGCTTGTCATATATAACACACTCTTGTCCTTGAAAGATAACTTTGTATCCTTTCTGTGTTAATTGACTAACACTTATCAAATTATATTTGAGACCAGGGACATAATATACCTCTGAGATTGTCTTCAGCTCCCCCTGCTTGGTCAGAATGTTGACCACTCATTTTCCATCTACATCCATAGTCTTGTGAGTCCCCAACTTTACCTTTGTATTCATAGATTGATCCAAATTTGCAACCAAATTCTTGTTGCATATCATGTGATTACTGCAACCACTATCTAATAGCCACACATTATCAAAAGGTTCATGCATGGTATGCCAAGCTAGGAACATGGAGTTAGTACTATCTATAGTGACATTAGCTATTTCATTCCCTTGATCAGCTAACCTCTTCATGCAATCACGAGCATAATGACCAAATTTATTGCAATAATAGCATCTCACCTTTGATTTGTCAACTCTTTGATTATTCTTGAAGCTTCTATTGTTGCTTCCACTTTCATGTTCATGCTCTTCTAAGCCATCTCTTTGACCACCATGTCTTCCACTTCGTCCTCTACCTCTCGATCTACTTTTGCCTTGTTCTCTGCCTCTTTAAAAAGAAATCTAACTTTTGAAAGTGGTTTCTAAAGTGGAATCCTCATTTCTATCTATCATGTCTCATGTGATAGAAGTGATCCCATCAACTCATCAACTGTTAATGATGTCAAACCTTTGGCTTCTTCTATGGCTTCCACCACAACATAAAATTTGGTAGACAAAGATCTGAGAACCTTCTCAACCACTGTTTGATATTTAATTTATTCACCATAAATTTTTAACTAATTTATGATAGTCATGACCCAATTCATGAAAGAATTGATGTCCTTTGTCTCCTTCATCTGCAGACTTTCAAAATCTCTCTTAGTATTCTAAAACTTTATGTAGTGATATCTTCCAGAGTCATCGCATTCATGATTTATTATATCGATGTTTCAAACCAACCTCTGTGGTTCGAAATGTCGATACAATAAATCATGAATGTGATAACTCTGAAAGACATCACTGCACAAAATGAAGATCGCAGAAGCCTCAGATCTATAATTCAGAAACTTAACAATATTGACTTTGATCATACTTTAATAGCTTGTCGCCAAGGTCTCCCATGCTATCTTTGTTGAAGACTTGATCATAATTGGAACACTACTCAGTCCACTCCCTGCTAGATAAGTTGCAAAGCTTGTGCATTCTTCTTTTTGTCTTTCTTCCATAATTCCCTCTTTTCATTAGTGAGGGCTTGTTCTTCTTTTTCATCTTTATGTTCTGAATACTCAAACTAGACATGATCCCAAACATCATGATTATGCAACGTGGTCACCATATTAATGGCCCACACATCATAATCCTTCCATGTAAATGGTGAAAACTGGGGTTGGAAATTTGAGAAAAGTCATCTTTTTTCAAAAAATACTCTTCAAATAGAAAACCCTCTTTTCTTAGAGAACTTTATAAGCCCTTTTCAGTAAATTCTCTTTTAAAAAAACTATTAATATATAAAAAAAACTTTCCAAAGCCACTTTATTAAGGGTCCACTTCAAATATATTGGAGAAACCTCTTAATAATAAAGGAAACTTACAAGAATACCAAAATAATTAAAAAAAAAAACAAAAACAAAAAACAATAAAAAAATACATTTTAAAAAATATCTCAACAAACTTTAAAAATTACTTTTAAACCTCACATATAAACCTTCACATTATAAAGTCTTTAAAAAAAATTTAATTGAGAATTTTCAAGTTTGAATTTGCTAACATGGTGTGCCATTAGGGGAATTTCGAGGTTTAAAATAGGCTTTTTAAGGAAATTATAAAATAATAATGGAAATAAGAAAATAAGATTAAATAATATCATCAAATTTTAGAGGGAAAAAAAAAAACCAAAAAAAAAAACAAAATTTTCAACTTATCTCCCAATGGGTTTGCTAAAATTTCGAGTGGAAACATTTGTTGGATGCAAAATTTGATTCTTCCTCCAAAATTTGATTCAAACTCAAATTAACAACTGCACTAATAATTCAATTGACAGAGAATGTAACGATGGATAAGAAATTATTCCGGCCAACGATAAATAAATATAACAATAACTGAAATTTAGGTAATCAGGGTGCAGGTGGTGGAAATGCCAAAAATGGTGAAAGAAATATAACATCGACCCCGTGAGAGTGAGGGGAAGATAAAAGGGGTCTCTCTGAGTGAATTCAGAATCTGACCACAGCATTGTTAGCTTAATATCCATTATTATAATAATAAATCATTGATTTAGAGGCCAAATATCAATTAAAAGATGGCATCAAGGGAGTTGCAGGGAGAATTCCACTCAAGGTTTTGTGTAAGATTATGAAATTCAGAATCCAAGAAAGTGATCTTTATGTAATGGTCGTCCTTCGAAGCAATATTTCTCTTTTTTTCATCAAAATTTTTAAATGCAAGTATTTTTTTTCCTCTTAATTTACTTACTTCCTTTAAAGCTAAGTTATTAAATTTTACTTCCTTTAATACTTAACTATTTTCTCATTTAATAGAATTCTTTTCATAAATTAAATATTTTTTGTATGTAAGCTTTTGTGATCCATAATAAATTAAACAAAGTCTTACCAATTCAACTTAATTACCAAAGGAACATACTTCTAACACTTCACCCCAGAACACCCAACAAAGAGAATAACATGGTTAATCATTCCTCTCCATATGCAAAAATAAATTAATATATAGATATTTCAAAACTTCAATATTATTTTTCTATATTAAAAATAATACACATATTTCAAAACTTCAAAATCGAGAATAGAAATACAAAAGATACTTTATTGTTGCAACTGGCTCACTTGCTCATGTCACAACTTTTCAACAGCCTTTCAAGCCTCTTTGAGTCCTCGATTGTTGTTAATCTCGATTTCTAGTGTTTTAATTTATTTTCCTATAATAATTGTTGCGTTATTAAGTTTTGCTTTGTTATTAGGTGCGAATTGCTTCAATTTTAATTTCTCATTTACATTTCTTATTTGCTTTCTTGATTTCTCCCCTTCCAATTGAAGATCTGAGCACTTGCTTAATTTTCCTTCTCTAAATGGTTTTATTTTTTTATTAAAACTGGATAGCGCAGTTAGAATAAATGGTCGAGTCAGTTGAATCCCCATTAAATGTCTGATTTCAATTCTCAAACCCCTGACCATGACAATGGGTTCAATTAGGAGGTAAGAAATTTTCTCATCGGTCAAAAGTCGTTCTGGGAATTTTCCCTTTTTCCCTCAGCTGAAGTCCATTATGGATTCCTGAAATATTATTCTGGGATGCAATAGACATGGGCGTGATGGCCCTTGCCCATGTTCGTTGGATCCTCAATTATTTCAGAAATCGTCAATCGAGTTAAAGATGACCGATATTTTCCTTCTCTCCAAAATCCTTTTGGAGTATCTTCTTTGAGAACGCTTTTCAGCATGCTTTGCAAAAATTAGCTTCACTCTTGCCACAAATTTAGACAAAAGCTCGTTCTTGAATAAGTAAGATAACTAATGAGAAATATGTGAACAAGTGTGTGTTTCTCCAAACCAGAACTCTCTCCTAGAGTCCCATCGCCCTTTTTTTGGGTGCTTGAACAAATCTTTAGCATACACTCCAACGTCTGGGATTTGCAAATCAGAATGCCAAAGATTAAATAAAATGGGAAGAATTGTAATTCCTAATGGTTGGAAATTGTGCAGTGGTTTAAATTTAGAGTTTGCGGTAACTGAATCAAATGTAAGCTAGATCAAGTTCAATTTTATATTTGGTAAAGTCATATTGAAGTTAGCATCATTGAGTTGAGTCTTGAGTTAAAAGTATAAATACTTCATGTTGGGTTCAAGTTTGTGTGATCAATAAAAAACAACACTTCATATTGTTTTTGTGTGCCGATCAAACTGCTTATCCTACAAATTGGTATCAGAGCCAGATGATCGATCTAAAAAAAATAGAGTCTGCAGCAACAGCTTGCAGAGCCACATTGCATGAGTAATAAGAGTCGAAAGTTGTTTCCATCTCTCCATGGGTAAATGAGCGCTAGCCTACAGAGTTGCCCAGAGAAGGTGTCGTGGAAAGAAGCGCCAGAGTCACTACCATAAGCAGGAGTCGAGCCATTAATTTTTCAGTTTGGAGTGGCATGGCCATTGTGAAAAGTCAATATAAAGTCACGTGGGCAAGCATCAATTTCTAAAGGTTGAAGAGTGCATATTGAAGTTTTGGTTAAAATGTGGCGACGACACATTTAAAAACATGAGAAGACAAAGGTCACGTGTGCGCAATTCTTTAGCCTTTTAAAAGTTTAATATTTTTTGTTGAAGCTATTTAATCAAGATTTCTATGGGCCTTTTAGATTAGCATTTGCACTAAATGTTGCAAAGAAAACGCAGTAAGGCATAAATTAATTAAAAACAGAAAACTTACAACAAATTGACAGGCAGAACACCAGCAAAAGTGAGACAAAGCTCACATAACTTCATTAATTCATTTGCTCAATTACATGACACTTATATAGGAAACTCACAACTAATTCTGGCAACCAATTCCTAACTAATTCAGTTCAACCACTCATAACTAATCACTGATTCTATTTTTGCATTATTCTCACAAAATTGAGGAACAATCACGACATGGGAATGGGCAAATTTAAATGAGATGCGATGTAGCAGAAATGAAATTCTAACATTGTTAAAATAGAAGTTGATTTAGGGTGTCTCACACTATTTTTATTGAATTAATATTGCATATAAATCTCATAAAATTCAACTAACTTATAATTCAGGGCTTTGATATCTAAGTTTGACTTTGGGTCACTAACATGGTGATGCCTTGTCTCAACCACTCAACCACTAAACCACAGACCAACAAACAAAAAATTGCAAAATGTTACAATCATTACCATAGTAAACCCAATGATTATACATAGAGGAATTTATTCTTCATTGAAAAAGCATATTGCTTACCCATATCCAGAAAAAGAATGCAAGATGGAAATCATTCTGCAAAACAAAATCTCTGTTATTATAACTGGTAACATTAAACTTTGTATGAATTAACATTACAGTCTTTTAAGAAACCAGCAAAGACTAGTAAAATTAAATGCAACGTAACGACCAATCATTAAGAAATAAAGAGAATAGATAGACTTATAGTCATGTATGATGATTCCTGACAACTTACTCAAGATTGTATAGTATGACAAAAGGGATTTATGAAATGTGAAGATGAATTGTCTAGAATGTGAAGATTTGTATTACCAAAGGTCTAAATATCATATCAATATTGATGGAGTTGACTTTTCCACATCTATTTCTAATGATCTAATGATCTACCTGACAATGAAGCCAACGAAACCTGTGCAAATATATGTACCACTTGTATATGGCTTAAAACTGCACCAAAGTGCAAGATAGCAGGTATTATTGGCTATTCAAAGATTGATGCAAGTAAATTTCCTTTTGTGTTGAAATTATTAGAATTTACTACAGGCATATGGGATTTTGATGGTTGGTATTGAAACCAAGTTTGATGTTAAACGACATTAATCTATTCACTTTAAGAAGTCCCTTTTGAAGTCAACTTAAGGTTGATTAGCTCTTTATTTTTATCATGATCAAATTGTTATTTAAGTTCTAGCAACTCAATTGTGATCAATGTGTCTACGTTCAGAGCATTCATTCGTATTGATTTGATTTTCAAAGATGTGGTTTTCTTAATCAATTAGGGGGTTTATATTAGAAAATGGAATACAATTTTGTGTTAACATCATTGTGTAGCATAAAGATGTGCCCCAGTGAAAGGTTTGAGTATGAAAAAGGGTTTCTAAAGGTACGCTAAGTACAAGGAAGATTGTACTGAATATATCGAAGCAAATTTAGGGCAGATTATATGTTTCATAATAATGGTGGTTAGATTCTACAAGCAGAACCCTCGCTGTGTAGAGAGCGTCATGGAAAACATTATCTAATAGGAGTTGAATCCAAAGCAACAAAATAGCCAATGTAAAATAAAATATGTATATGTTATGAGGTTTATAATGCACAATACCTAACCCTAATATGCTCCCAGCAAATTGTCATGCAGTAAAATGGTTCTTGAAGATACCATCACCTATGGTTGAATGATTGATCAACTCTAGGCGAAACATGAGTAATGATGAGGAAATCCTTGGCAAAGATGGTTCCCAACAGAGATTTGGAGAGATTGATAGACGATGAAATATCTAGCTTCTAGAGATTGCATAGCTTTAGAGTCTGAAATGAAACTTTTGTATCTTAAGGAGAAGTATGATATCCAAACGTAGGAACCCGCAACAAACAAGAGAATTAGAGTATTGTTATAGCTCTATATGTCGAAATTCCCTCATGAGAGATGCTTAGGAGCTTAAGAAAAGAATAGATCCACCAAATCATGAATGCAACTCACATAAAATCAAGATAAAACTCCACCCATAATTCGGGCATAAAAAGTGCAGCGTACACTTACAGTTCTCTTGTCCACAATCTGTACAGGTTACCACGGAGACGAATCCATTTTGGCCCACACGAATCTCTCTTGGGCTATGAAATTTTGATTCTGGAACTTGCATGACCCTACATTAATACTTTTTTCCTCTCTGAATCATTGCCTTTTGGTTCTCCATTGACTGAAACAACCCTTTATCAAATCGTTTGAATGCTCAAAAAGCGACCAACTGGTTGACTAAAAAACCCTCAAAGAAAAACCCTTGACTTCAAAATGTTCTCAAAAAGCTTCAAAGGAGGCAACGATTGTGAACTTCTCCAATTCCTGGCTAGTTAAGGATATTGATTGAGGATGAGGCTCCATTGCTCCTTCTCCCAGTTGACTCACAACGCTTTGATTTCCTTGCAAATCAGTTTCTTCTTCCACTTCTTTCCATGCTTTCAAGCCAACGACCCAACCATCCTTCGCCATCCTCTACAATTTAGATAACTCACAAACCATTTTCATATGGAGAGAGGCCAAGCTTAAGGGATGAAATTTCCACCTTCTACAGACTGCATAGATTTAGAGTCTGAAATGAAACTTTTGTATCTTTAGGAAAAGTATGATATCCAAACATACGAACCCACAACAAACTAGAGAATTCGAGTATGCTTGATAAACTAATTCCCCGACTCTTTTTTTAAACTTCAATGAAATACTTACGATTTTATCATCAGGGATTGGTCACCACTATGCTTTATAAATGATATGGTTGAAGCCATTATTTTTTTATCTTCTCTTTTTTTCATTGTCATTGCTACTTTCGCCGAACTTTCCTCTGAAGAGCAAGTTATTTTTGATATTTTATGCACTGTTATTCTCTGAATCGCAATGCATAAGGCCTTTGGACTCAGGTCATATTTCCCTCTTGATCCGAAGATATGTCCGGGATCTTCATTCCGGACATAACCCTGAGATTACCGCCACTAGAGAACGTTCTTTCCTAAGGTCTACTCTTTGCATTAAAAAGACCTTTATTAGGTTTTTTCTTTCCATCAGTTTTTATCTTTATGCTCATTTGACCATCTTTACTTTGACCATCTTGACCATCTTGATTTCTACTTGACATCTGATCTTCGACTTGACCATTTTGATCTTGACCATCTTCTACTTGTTTGTTCTAAACATCTGATCAATACCTATTATTGTTCTATACATTTGTTGTTTCCTTTGTTCTTCTTCCTCTATTTTTTTCCAGGATCTCGTTCTTCCCGTAAAAAGTGAATTTCCTGGTATGAATTTCGATTTAGTTTCATAATATATGTTCTTTATTCCCGAAAGTTCCGGGAATAACCAGAAATTGAGATCTAATTGGGATATTCTATTCTCGATTTTTGAAGAATCCATAATGCCAACATTGTCTCTTTGTGTCTCATCAAGCCCTTGCTAATTCGTAATAAGATCAATCTTTTTCTTTTGCCTGTCAATACTTGTT
>APFE030556662.1:0-16070 GCA_000404065.3 Pinus taeda | reverse complement strand
AAGCTAGGAAACCAATTCATTCATTAAATTTTTGCCTTTTTCATGAATGAATCTTCTAGAAGAGATAAATAAGTGTCAAAGTATCATAAAATTACATCATTTACATCAAGGAGGATCAAAATCCACTCCAAAAGGTCAAACCTAGTCAAAACTGCGTTTTGCTGAGCTGTAGGTGCATTTATGTGAAAATAGCCTGATGCGTAGCGCCCTGTATCTCAACGCGTAGCGCGCCTTTGGGCTTGCTTTTGAGGCACTTCCCAGAGTCCAAATGAGGCAGAAGTGGGCTTGTTGGAAAGGTCTGGATGTCTAATTTCCAACCCAAGTGGAATTTCTGAATTTGGTTACCATTTGCCCCTCCAAAATTGCAATCTCCCAAGATTGCTTCCTGTGTGTCAAAAAAGTGGTAGAAAGTCATTTTTTGCATGTTTTTTGACCTTCTGGAGGCTCAAAACTTAATGAAATCTCTTGGCAATTGCTGAGCAAGTGTATTTTTGCATGAAAAATCCAAAAATGTTGAGTTTCCATGAAAAGGAGTTGCCCATCTTCAGGGTAGCGCGCGGCGCGCTACGTGTTGGGGAAGAAAACCTGTTTTTTGCCCAAAAATTCACAAATGACCAAAAATGCTCAAAATTTTTTGAAATTTGTGCAGAAGGTAAGTCATTTAGCACCATGCTCCTTCAAGGAAGCCTCAGCCAAGATGTGGAGGAGATCGGGCCTTTTTCTTCGTTTTAGTACCTTGGCCAACCGTCCTTTGAGCACCTTCATTTTTGCCTTACATACGTGCATTCGAGCCCAATAGTGGTTTTTCATGTTCCAGAGCATGTCCTTATATTTGTTAGCCTTGGCCAGAAACCTCTCCAAATGAGCATTGACCCGGAGAAGCATAGCCTCTCGCTCAATGGGTACCAAATCACCGGGTCTCTTACGAGCCAAGTTGCGGTCTTCATGGATCCTCTGCAACTCATCGAGAGTGTGCTCATCCTCTAATTGCTTGTTGCATTGCTCTAAATATGTGATTGTCCATTGTGCCATCTCTAATTTTTCTTGCAACAAGCGATTTTCAACCTCCCATTGCTGAATGATCTCCTTAAGCTCCGAGCTAGGAGAACGAGTGTCAAGATCAATGATGTCAATATCTGGATCACCTGACAATCCTTCCTCAATCATGGGCTGCTTGCCCCTCTCTGATACTTGTGTTGCTGTCAGAAATGAGGCCCCTTCCACCTGGTGTGGAGATAACACTCGTGGTGCTGATGAAGAAGGCGAGACCCCTTCCACCTGGTGTGGAGAAAATAATCGCCGAGCTGATGCAAATAAGGCCCTGTGGCCTCTCTGATATGTGACCAATGGAGGGGAACTGACATGTCTGGGCTCAGGGATGTCATAATGCTGTGAAGGTCCTCCCTCCTCATGAACAACCTTAGGGGGTGGTGGCGCTATGAAGAAATCTCGAGAGATGAAATCCTCCCATGGAATACCCTGCTGAGCCAACTGATGCATGACCACAATCTTGATCAAAGCATAATGGTAGATGCTCCTGTGTTGCTGTGTTGGGCTCTTTTTCTGCACCAAGGGCACCATCCTCTCAATATTCCGACACATGAAGAAAGGAATGTTCATCATCCGTACCCGTGTGAAATGCATAAACAAGCGGATATGATACGAATACAAACGTCAAAATCTGCCCTCACAGGTGAAATAGCGAATGATGAGCCTCATCAAGGAAGCATACTCATCCCTCAAGAATCTAAAAGGAAACACACCAGTTAGGTGCCTCATATATACAGGTTTAATGTAGGGCTCATACTGGAATCTGTCCAACAGCTGGCACTTGTTCCACTCTTCTCCAACATTGGGTATCCCTGTTGCTTGAGCAACAATCTCAGGTGACAATGTAAAATCCACCCCTGCAAGATTCACATGCCCATTGTGCAAATGCAAAACAAACAAGCGGACCAATTCCCTGTGGTGCTGAATTTGGGAAATTCTCTCGCAATATCCATAGCATGATTGATGACGGAAACATGTGACTACAAGTGGACAAGCTTGCAAATAGGCCAAAGAGGTGGGCTCCTGTCTCACATGCTGACCACCCTTACCACCCCTATGAGGCCTCCTTGGCACCTCAACCTCTGGTATTGACTCACGGTCATCACTTTGCTCATAGTTTGTTTCGGTTTCTGACATGGTTTCAAGAGCAAAATGGCTGAAATGTACTGCTGCTTCTGCTCAAATGACCTGTTGTTTTGACTGTTTGAATGTTGCTCCAAGGGGACAAAAAACACAAGGGAGATGTTAGGGAGGGGGACTTTGAGGGGACTTAGGGAAAATATATATATAAAGGGAATTTAGGGAAGGAATTATGGCACATACATCATCACATCATCATAATTTGCAGGGGTTTGATAGGAGGTAGGGTTTAGGGAGATTTTATTGAATTTTAGGGATAGGTAGGGTTTTAGGACTTTTGATTTTTTTTTTTGTTAGGGAGATTAGGTGAAAATGACAAGGGAAGTGATAATGGGAATGTGGGGAAATGAGGGAGTGAAAAAGATGACCTTGGGCAGCGAACTCAAAACCCTAGCTTCACTTGCAATTCGAAATTTTTAAACATAATATATATGAATTTCATGCTTCACACTTGATGGCATTTGACATATTTTCCATGCTCATTTTTCTTTAGCAAGCAAAAAACATTGATGACTTGAGGCCTACCTGTAAAACTTAAGAGATTTGAGGTCGTTTTGAAGCTTGTTGGCAATTTTCTGTAGGTGAAACCCAACGCGTAGCGCGCGGGTTCTGATGCGTAGCGCCCGCTCTACATGTAGCACCCATGCTTTTTAACACTGGAACTTCTGCCCTGACGCGTAGCGCGCACCCAACGCGTAGCGCGCAGGCCCTGATGCATATCGCGCGGGCTCTATTTCTCAATTCGCCCAGTTTCACACTAAATCACCTTTCACACTTGCTCTTGGAGTCTTGGAGGCAAATGAATTGCAAAATGAGGAGAGAGGGGCTTTTATAAGCTTGATTTAAATTAATTTCCCCTCAAACTCACTTTATAATGTTTATGCAATGACACTTTTTAAAACTAATTGTTGCTGACTTGTGGTTTCCTTTTTGTCATGAAATTGGTTGAAATGATGCTTTTTCTTGAAAAATTTTGCAGGGATAGCTTCTGAGGAGTCTTGGCAAAGGAGACCAAGGCCGCATGCCAACTTTCAAAGAGTTTGAATTTTCTTACAAATTTTACAAAAATGAGAAAATGACCTTGCCTTCAAAAACAGAGTTTTTGAACTCAAGGTCAAAATTAGCTATACAATATAAAATCATCTGAAGTGATGCTTTGATGGACATCCCTCTGGCCTACTGGGCATTTATTGACCTCATAAGACATGACCTCAAAAGACAAAATTGGACTAAACCCTAGACCTAGGACCTTGATTTCAAGACAAGACCAATGACCCTGTAAGGAATTTATTAACTGAAACAAACTTAATCCAGCAGTGCCAAGAGGGGAATAAAAGACACAAGCTCCTCCATTAGGGTTATGGCATGCCTAATGGAATGCAATAAGATGACACTGATGAGACACCTACTTATGCAAATGGAAAGAGCCTTGATCGCTGATGGAGGGCTACTAGACCGACTCTAACAAGTCCTTCATCGACCATTGTCGCATTTCCAATGGCCGCATCTCTGATTCGACATGGATATAGCAATTGATGACTCATCATCCCCCAAAGTTGTCAGACTGCAGCGAGCGTTGAAACCGCAGAACATACATAAAGCAATGGCAATCGCCATTGACAGTGGCAATTCTGGACCAAGGAAATCAAGATTGCCATCAAATGCCCGAGAGAATCCTTCTAGTAATGGATTATTCTTAATTTCTTGGTAAACCGGATCACGGAAGCACATGAGGCCAACTTCATTTAGTGCAGGAAGAGAATGTCTTGCAGTGAAGTAACGATCCAAGTAATTAAAGAAACGTGAAAGCCACCGAACCATTATTTTGTGCATCTATACCTTTGTGCTTCACAAGTTCTTTCAACATAAACTCATCATGTTTCTCCCTCAATGTAGATAGTACCATCGAAATAATGTACTCTTCAAAAAATTCCCTGTATCTGTCATAAAGTTGCTGCGAATAATCCTGCGAAGGCTTTTGCGTGCACATGTTGTAAATAGTTGTGTAAGCATTATGTACTCCTCGGAATTGAATTTCTATTCGGGAATTCCTTCCAGATGTTCTTGAGCTTCGTAATTCCCTTCTGCATAAATTCCCATCCCAACTCCAGCTCTATAATTCATAAATTGAGAAAGAATAACATAAGCAAATACTTCAGGACAGCTGAAGCATTGAGAAATAACCCTTCAGAGATGGTCCAGGAAGTATCATAATCTCAACTATTTTATCTACACTATATATGGAACTACATATTGATAAAGATTGTGCAGATCATCTCATATATCTTATTTGTTGCTTTGTTCCTAGAACTTGCCAGGGATCGACCAGTTTCAAGCCATGCTTGCCAGAGAACCATGAGGAATTACCAATAATCAAAATCATCACCATCCATTAGCTTTCCTGCCAACTTAGTTCACTTTCAATATGCCCATCAGAGTATCTACTATCGACAGATGAATTGTCTTGACGATCGTCAAGGGACTCATCATGCCTAGCAGAAAGTTCATCTATGACAACTTATGTTTTATTTTCACTGGAAGACAGAGGTTTTATCTTGTAATTATTATATGCTGCTACACCAGCTATAGCAACACCATAGCCGAATAGATTTATAGTTGTGAGCTTAGTATCAGCAAACAAAAGTGCAGAAAGTAACACAACCACCCAGTCCTTTACAACACCAGCTACACGAATTGTCAATGCACTGGTGTGTGAAATAACTAGAAATACTGAGATGTTCAGAGCAAATGTGTAGAGGGCATTTAATGACATGATAACTAGATCAAATTTCCAATTCGTTGTTGAGTCCATCTCGTCTATTATATTATTCATCCCTCTATCCCTCTTACTTTTCTTTTTTTTTGCTCTTCCTTTTAGGGATTTCTGTTGCTTCTTCATTGCAAGACACAATAATAGTATCGTCTTCCCTTTTGGCTTCCCCTTCAGAACCAAATACCTCAGCGAAGGCCTGATGAGTTGATTGTTTTGAACTTTGAGATGACCTCCACTCTTCAGGTCCTTTTGAATACCTAGTCACATCACAAATTCTTAACAGATGTGGACCATGTTTTAATCTTGAGAGTTCTACTTGCACATAGGCCAATTCAGAAGCTATAGCCTCCTTAAGTGCCAAATCAGCTGCTAGAAAGAACTTTGACACAGTAAATGAGCTAGATGGATGCTGTGCCAATTCACCAAAATGTCCACGTAACTTTGAAATAATTTTATGCTGATGCTTTAATGGAGCACTGGAAGAAAGGAAAGCTTCGATTACTCGACTACCGCCAGGATCTTTTGTAGCTTCAAGAATATGATCAATTTCCATGGATGCACAGCTTGAGCAAAACTGTTGAATAAAGTTACTTGGATAGTTGAAAATGATTTGCAAGATGATTGTGTTGGGGGCCTGTTGGGTAGCACATCCCCTGCATAACGATTTTTGGGATTAAATCCCACATTTTTGGGTATTGTATTGTAACAGCTCCAAAAAGTGCGCAGACCGCAAATTGTAATGGGTCAAGTCTAAGGGTAGTTCGCCCTAAAATATCATAAATTAATGGGGCTTAAAGTAATATGGGTGTTTGAAGGTGATAGTTTATTTGAGTCTGTAAGTACAAGTTAGGGTTGTAATAGGAGATAGTGGCTCCGCAGCTGTGTGCGCGGAGGCCTGGTTAGAGTCCCCAGCTATGTGCGTGGACCCCTGCAGCTATGAGCGTAGAGCGGGAAGTGGATTGTAATCAGATAAATGCATTAATAAAGAAAATTTGATTTTGAAATATTGTGTATCTATTGTAGATTTTGGTTTATGCATCTGTTCTTAATTTATGATTACACGCATGTTTGTTTATGTTAAGTAATAACTGAAAGAGTTGTACTTTCGTAAATAACAAAATATCTATAATAACATTAAGCACAGAAAAGGGTAAATTGCATTTGCGCTTAACTAAGGTAGTTGGCCCAAGAAGACAGTTGCACAGAAACCACGCAGTGTGTAAGATCGCTCCACCCAAACCCAAACCACATCAAGACATCCAAGGGTGCGTAAACCTAGTTCCAATACCCTCCCATACTTGCGTGAGACTTTAGTCCGTGCTCTGTGGACTATTACCAAAAGGGCCGGTAGTGTCGAGATTTGTTTGGCTAAACATTTATGAACCTGGGTCAAGCCTTATTAAGCCAACACTTCACCATTATACATGGGCAACTTGAATTTAACATCAAGTTTTGAAAAAGATGATTTGCTAGTCCCTTTTGATGAATGATGATCAGCATGACTAAGGGTTGTATTAGTGGAAAAGTGTGAATATGCTTGTGAAGAAGAAGATGAAGAAGATGGTGGAGAGGGTGGAGGTTTGTCTCCATTCCCATTACCTCATCCTGAAGAGCCTTCTCCATTGGGAGGTTTGGAACTTTCTCCTTGCAACTTGCTATTCCTCTCTTCATAGATGACCTTCACCATCTCCGTCATATCAAAGAAAGCCTTTCTGAAGGTCTTCTCATCTTCTGTCATGTTTGTGGGTTCTACTTTACGAGACATGATATTTGGAGTGTCAAATGCAACTCGAGGTTGAACTGGTGTTGCAGATTGTGGCAACCTTACTCTTCTTCCCCTTGACCCAATTTCAGGGCGTCCAACCAGCTTTCCTTCACCTCTTTTGAGTATTAACCTTGTAAGCATGACATAAACTTACAAACAATTAAATCCTTCTTTCACAAAGAAAACCTAGTGCTCTTATACCAAATTTATCTGATTTAGAATATTAGTTTGTAGTGCTAAGATCTTCTTCAGATTATAAACAAAATACTTTCATTGTGCTTAAGGATTCATCAATTTTTGCAAGTAAAATGAATAGTTTTATGTTAATTTTATGAGTAATTTAACATAAGCTAGAAACTGAAAAGCAACATAAACATGTACAAAACATCATCAAAAACACATTACAACAAGAAAATGATAAAGGAGTTCACCCCTCCTGGGCTACGTCTCCCTGGTCCAAATTCCAATGGTTTGGGCCTCTCTATTATACCAAAAAGTGTAAAAATATATGTTTACAATGCTCAAATGCTTCTGAAACCTGCTCCCATTAGTCCAGAATACTAAAAAATAGCTATCTAGCCTCTTTTTGCAACCAATTTGGTGGAAAAATGAAGAAGTTATGACTTCCCCCTTGTTTTCCCACTATTTGTTCCGCAAAATGCTCCACATCCAATAGGGACCCACAATTTCACTCCAAAAATCTGCTAACCGAGCGATAAGTTTTCTAAGTGGTGGGCCATAATCTGTCAGCATCGACTGTCCATAACAAATTTCAATCGGCAAGGATTGGTAGGCTTAAGGTTTGTGTATGCGGTGACAATTGTGCAATTGTGATATCGCTGACTCGATGACACTATAAACTGGAACTGATGAATCACTCGCACCTGGCTAATTATCACATTTCATAATTTGGCATATAATAGGGGTTTTATATATGCAAAACATTTGCACCGTTGTGATTTATAGTTGCGATCCATCGAATCGCACCTCTGACCATTTCTTGAAAACTATCCCGCCTGCCTTATCACATCGCACCCTTCCCTGTATGGGGGCCAATTTGTAACGTCGACTTGCGTGCAATTGTGATTTACGACATGTGGGGCCAATGGAAGCTTGCCACTTGGTGCCTCCTCATTCGTTGAAGGACCTTGCCACATAATCCAATCCTGTCATGTAAGCAAGTCAAATATGAACTTTTACTTGCTCTAACTTTTGCATACGAGCTCAGATTTGAGTGTCATTCACATCTTTGGAATTGGAATGACGAGCTCTTCGATCTGAAGCTAAGTTTAAGAAAATTATGACACTTATTTTTTAGCATAATTTTGAGCACCTGATCACTTCACCATAGAACCCTCAAAACGTGTTATTTGTATGACCAAAGCCTTCAGTGATTTCAAGTACCTCTCAACCATCCCATTGATCTTGTGTGTACATGTCCACACTTTTCAATCTCATCGACTTAGTGTATGAAGTAGTGTTCTTGTGCATTGAAAAATGTTAGAAGTATATACTTTGGCATTTCACACATTAGACAAGGAATTTGTTTTCTCCAATACTTGATATCTTCTTTATCAATTTATTTAGATGACAACCATCTACAAATGAAGAAATTTCAATAGAAAAAGAATAATATAGTACATGATGACAAGAAAAACACATGCAATGAAAAATATGCGACACAACAACTTATTGAACAAATTACACTTTGCACATAAATCTCCACTTACCTCATGTATTTGCCAAAATCATATAAAACTTGTTTGACATTGTTGTCAAAGTTTTCTAAGAGAGATAAAGGTAGAACATATTGTAATAAAAATAATGGTCGATCATTATTTTTTCCCAAATTAGTAGAAAAAAAACACTAATTAACAAGATGTTTCACCAATGTATATATATATTTATATATATACCAAAATAATTACCGTAATGAACGTATGCCAATCATGAGTTTTTACCCCACCTAATTCACCTTTTTCATTAGGATATTATTTATGTTTGAATAAAATCTAATTGGAAATTTAATTTTTTCAATAACCTCTTTAATCTACTTGCTTTACTACTCTGTCAATAACCATGGAAGGGTGCTTATATTTTGGCCATCTCCATCACTATTTGAATAAATCGCACTTTGTAATGCATGGTTGACCGCCTTAATGTCATTACAAATGTTGAATTTTTTTTCTTTATCTCTCCTTCCATCTAAGATTCACCATAAGGTCTCTATTACATTCTTCCCGTTGTGCATTGTATCAAACAAATGCACAATTTCTAGGTGCTCATAGTAGGGGAGTCTATTGAATTGGTCAAGATAACTTTTCATTCCTCGTGGAAGTGCCATGTTATTAATGCCTTCATGACCTACAATGTGAATAAAATATAAGTATATTATAACAAAATATAACCTGTCAATTAGTACAGTGAAGAAAATGCCATAAAAAGATAAAATAATCCAAACATATAATGTATACTGATGCATTATATTACAACTTCCATGCATGAGGTGTCATTCTCCTTGGTCTTACTCTAGTCTCTTCTTTCCCATTCAAAAAATGTTATTCGGTACTATGGTTCTTAGAAAGGAAGTGCATATACTCATCAAACACCTCCTTTCCTATGATTCTTGAATGGCGCGATTTAATCTTAGGACCACAAATTGGACAAGAAAGTTTACCCTCTATTTGAAGTCCTGCAAGAGATGGAATCATTTTTATATCAATTATTTTAAGTATGTACAATGAAGGTCAAACTATTAAAAAAACATACTTGAAATGAACTTCATAAAATTAAACATTATTAAAATGTAGGGTAACATTATAACATACCACATAAATGTGTCATACCTGGAGCATCATGAATTGTCTATATAAGCATCGCATGGAATTCAAATTCCCTTTGTGCAACTACTGGCCTAGAGATATCATACATAGTGACACCATTCAATAACTCCACTAAATCATCGATAAGAGGCTCAATATATACATTCATATCTTCGACCTGGTACTTAATTGATTGAATATATAATACATAACTACTACATATATAAGTGTTGGCCCTTGTTTTTGATCTAATTTTTCTATGTAAACACACTTAATTTCTATATCATCCATCCATTTACCATCATATACACCCCATTTTGATATATTTATCCATATTCGGGTATACAAATTTAGTTTTACAATTTTTAGATGTTTTTATAAAAAATGAATTTTTAAGTGCATTTTTGGACAGAATCAGAAATTCTCGTAATGGCTTCATTGATGGCATACTTGCAGGACCCCTGGGCACGAGATGAGAACGTTTCTAGAAAGTTTGAGAACTAATATTGAATGAAATCCTATTGGTTCGGTCAAAACAAGCTTAAACAGGCTCGACCAAAGTTGGTCAAACAGGGCCAGTCATTCAGGAAATCCCTCAAAAATATGACAATTTTAGGATTTCATGGGATTTTCTAGATTTTGAGTGATGGAATGGATGATCTTGACTTGGATAGATGAGATATGGATAGACATAGCTATTAGAGACATTTTAGATCAGTTTGTTTCATATTGTTCTATTTAAGCCAAAACATTGAAGGCTTATGTGTGTAGAATTTGTATAATTTCATATTGAGACTTTTGTATGTTTTGAGTTAATTTGAGGAACCTGTTCTATCTTAATTTTCTTGTTCAATGCTATAGATGATTTATTGAGTTTGTAGTAGCTGATAATCTATTCAGGTGTGCAAGGCAAGGGTGGAGGCCCCCACACCGAGCTAACTACACTTCATGGTTAATTTAGCTTGATTTTCATAAACTAGTATTGCTTCAGATTTGTTTACTTAATTAGATGTATGATGATTTATTATGTTTACTGATGAATCTTGGTTTACTTCTCATATGTATATGAAGGGACAATCTAGTGTTTAAGTTGAACCCTCCTTATATCTGATCAATGAATATAAACTAAAATTCATCTTTCTTGCTTTCAAGTGATTTCCTGAATTTCCAATTTTCTAACAATGGCATTAATGATGAATGAATTTGTAATGAATAACAACAAGTACATCCTTAGTTAGGAGCTTATTCTATTATTTTTTATGCATCTGAAGCTATTTTCCACTAGTAGTTTTTGATTTATGTTCATGAAGTAGTATTCTAAAAGAAGGACAAATCTGGTTCTCCTAAGTTAGGAGCCACTTCTCCTGCTTATTACATAATGAATTAGAAATTACTTAGTTGATTTTTATATTTTTAGTATTCACTTCTAATTAGTTTATAATTTCATTTCCTTCAGTTTCCATAACTTATCTTCTAAAGCTGATTATAGTTGATATCCATACATTTTGGACATGCTTCTAAGTTCTACAAACCTGGATTGATATTTAATACTTGTGTTAATTTACTCAATAAATTGACCCAACATTTTGATGCCATTGCCGGGGAAGCATTCATCAACATAGTCAATTAGAGGATAAAAGCAAAATAAAAAAAATAAAAATACAAACAAAAACAACAAAAATTTAGTTTTCTTTTAGTTATGTTTCTGTATGCCTAGAGATAGAAATTAGAAAGGTAGATTTATTAAACAAAAACCCCCATCCATAGAGGTAGGGTCATCAGGACTAACTACACCAGTTGCTTGTAAACTAACTCTAGAGGAATTAGAAGAAAAACAAAGACCAGGAAAAAGATCGACTTTAATTGAATGAAAAACCTTGTTAGCCTTGGAAGTAGAAATAAAACAAACCCCAAAAGCAACACCAACTTTAGAAAAGAAAAAGGAAACAAGGAAAATTGTTAAGTAAATCGATCAGTCCATTCTTGAACCAATAGATCAACCTATTTTCGAAAAAAACAAGAAGTTGAATCTAAAATTGCTATAGAAATAGTTGAAACTATGACAAAAGAAGGGCAAGGATCCACTGTCCTCACTCCAGAACAAAGACTTGAATATGAAAAACAATAGAAATAATGGAGAAGATAAAGAGAGGAAGAGACAAAAAGAGAAGCTGGAAGAAAAAGAGAAGAAGAAAGAAAAACAGACTATAATAACAAAAGACTACATGATAACGAACAAGAAAACACTGATGATCAGGAAGCTACTTTTGGCTTTCTAATATCATATACAAGAACAATATTAGGAGAACAAGTGAAAATGAAAAATATTCCACCTTCTGTGTTGCCTAACTTTTATGGAATGTCAACAGAAGATCCTGACTCATTTATGTTTTAATTCAATATCTTTTGTAGAACTTATGGATACATATATGACACACACAAGCTTCGCCTCTTTCCTGCTACTTTGAAAGCAGCAACATTAAAATGGTTGATGGGTTTAGGAGAACATAGAATCACTTATTGAGATGAAATAAAGAAAATATTTCTTAAAAAATATCAAACCTATTGCAAGCCTACAGACTCGAAAGAGGATGTTTTTAGAATGACACAATAAGAAGATGATAGTTTAGAAGAGTATTTGGAAAGATTTCTCTACAATATTCAAAAATCTAAACAACACTCTCTGAACCTTGATATCATCTGTACAATCTTTCTTAAAGGTATAAGAGATGAATATATTGACATTCTGAATGTAATGGGCAAGGTGATATTTCAAACTTGCCATTTAATGAAATTGTAGAACTATGTCAAAAATATTCTAGAGGGAGATAAAAAATTGGAAGGAGAGATATTAGTTCAAAAGCTTCAAAGTCAGCAGCAGGAGGGGTAATAGGAGCAGAGATAGGGAGCTTGCTGGAAAACTTATAAACTGATATTCTAAGCACATTAGGGACATAAGTAGATGTTTTGAAAGATAACAAAAATAAATAAGAACAAGATCAAATCTTACCAATCTTTTGTCCCAAGTGTAGAAAGAAGCACCCATTAAGAGAATTTCCTTTGGATAGTATTCAGGTATGTGGCCTTTGCATGGAAAACCATTCAATGGAAAACTATCTAAAGTTGAAAGAATTGAAAATGAATCCAATGGAATAAGTACAAGGGGAAAATGGTATTTACTATATGGCACCAAAAAGACCTTGACAACCAAGGATTCCTCAACAATTCCCTTAGCAATTCCCTCAACAAAACTATATGTATCCTCCTCAAAGTTCATGGAACACCCCAATGTTGTGGCAAGCTTGGCCTCCACAACAATATCAAAACCAACCTATACAAGGTTGGAGAGGATATAGTTATGGAAACCAGTCACCTCAACAAATATATCCTTAACAATACCAGCTACAATATCAATATCCATTTCCATACCAATAGTTCCAACAGTATTTGCAACCCATGCCATTTCCACAACAAAATCTTGCACCATTACTAACTCAACCACAAAACCTTCAACTCCCTTTGAACCAACCTATATCAATTCAACTACTAGCTCAGCCAGTAGCAAATCCGAGTAACAAAATAGATAAACTTGCATACAATGTGGAAGAAGCAACATGCTTTCTAAAATACTCCATTCTTCCCATAAGTGATGTCCATTTAAGGTTTGGGAAAGTATTACATCAAAATTCTCCTCCAATCATAGAAGAACCAACTGAACAAGAAGAAAAACTTGAAACATCACATTCAGAAAATCAAAGTCAGAAAGGAAAAACTATAATAACTCAAACACCACCCTATCTAGAGAGGTTAGTAGAGCAGAAAATTAAAATGTCTCTTCCTGAATTTGATATTTTGGATGAATTGAAAAATTCTTATGTCAAAATTCCTTTGTTACAGGCAATAAAATATATTCCAATTTACGCAAAAACAATAAAGGAGTTATGCATCAAGAAAACTGGTAAAAATAAAAAGGATCCTACTACAATCTAGGTCATTGGAAAACTAGCAAGCCTCATGTCTACAAAGACAACAATTGAAAAATATATTGACCCTGGTATCCCTATGGTTACTATTTCAGTTAATAATTTTTTTAGTTCCAAACACTTTAATAGATTTGCGAGTATCTATAAATGTTATGACTATAGAGACTGTTAGCCTCCTGCTCATAGCAGGTATTCATCTTTCATTATCAACATTTTTACATGCCAAATATGTCATACTTTGCATGCTGCAATGTTCCATATTTGCTACTGAGGCCAAAGAAGTGTCCATGAGAGTATGCTAGTCTAAGTGCCACTACTGTGTTCCAATTTTGATGAGTTATAGCTCTCTACCGTTCAAACCAGCCTAAGCCATTTACTAAAGGGGATGCGAACAAAATGGGTCAAGGTTCTCCAAGGAAAAAGCTTGATCCCGAAACAATTCAATACTTTACAGAAATTTCATCTCTTCTAGAAAACAACAACACTGATGCAGAGGAGAGAGTTATTCTATGCTCAAATGCTCTCGATGAAAGCCATGGCAAAGAATTGCAACTTTGTTGCGATAAAGTTTTTAGTAGACTATTTGAAAATCTCATATTGAGCTGTGAAAAGGACCAACTTTGTAGTTTTTTGTCACGATGTATCAACATTCTCCCTTCTATGCAAATTGATTAGTCAGGATCACATGTTGCAGAAGCAATGTTGAGGTCTCTAGCTTTAGCTCTTCAAGATTGTAATACAAAAGGAGAAAGTCATATCATTATTGAACAGGTTTTGACTAAGATATGTGAGAAAGTTGCTAAAAATATCGTAGATGTTATGTGCAACCAATATGGATCACATGTCTTGCGCAACCTTCTATGTCTCTGTCATGGAACATTGCTTAAGTCTCAGGATAAATTTCATTCGGGCAACATTACCTCTACTCTAGCAGACAGGTTGAGTGGTTTGTCATCACAGTTGCCTAAAAAGAAACTAGACAAGACATCATTGCGGGATTTTCCAAATCTGTTGAAGTTTGTTGCAAGCAAGATCTTAGAATATTCCAAATATTTTGTTGCAGTTCTACGAGTAGACACCTTTGGTAGGCTTGTCTTACAGACCATTTTGAAATTACTAGTGGGAAACAAAGAAGTTGTGGTAAGGGTAATAACTGTCCTTTTGGGTTGTTCTGAAAACAATGTTATGAAAGAAGGCAAGGTGTTAGAGGATGCTACAGTATAGAATGTCTTAGACGTTATGATGGATCCAATTGGTAGCCATTTAATGGAGGTTATTCTGGAGGTAGCACCAGATTTGCTTTACATGGAAATCTTGAATCGCTATTTTCGGCATTCCTTGCTTGAAATTGCAACTCATGAATCTAGAAACTTTGTTGTCCAATCATTGGTTTCTTCTTCAAGACACCAGGGTCAAGTAAATATGATATGGGGTGAAATTGGTTCTAAGTTCACAAAATTTGCAGTCAAATCACCACTGAATTCAATGATTGTTCAAAAGAAGTAATTGAAATGGAATCAATACTCGGGGGCTCAAATTATCACCAAGAAGACCTTGTTCATGTGTTGAAGACAGTTCAGGCCAATGAGAAGCAGAAGCTACATATGGTTGCTACTATCCAAGTTTTGAAGAAGGTTGGCCATCCATCAGAGTGCCATGTTCAGTTGAAGAATAGGCCTGTTGAGCATCGATGTGTTCATGTTACTGAGATAACAGAGGTCACTGGGCTTGAGGATGCAGAGGCAGATGCTAAGTATGATGTTGCATTAAATGAAGCAATCATAGTTATACAGGAAGTAGTGACACATATTAATGATCAAATGGAAGAGGTTAGATATGAGATTGAAGAGCTGGAAGCTAAAGAATGTCAAGAGAATCAATGAACTATGTCTTAGCTGGATTTCTAGGTATATTGTAAGAGGCATTGGCAATTGTATGTCTACTACCTGATTTTTTTTGTATATAACATGTGAGAGCAACCTCTATATATTACAAATTTTCTGAGATTGCAGTGAAGGATTGTGAAATGTTGTAAAACGATGGATTTTATAATGAGTATTTGTATATCCTACATCAAACAAAGGTACTACATGACTCTCTTATCCTTCTAGTGCCTGCAAGGCATTTGGAGGTATGTGTAAAGAAGACAGAAATAATATCTATGGAAGCATTGGAGCTACTAAAAGCGAGAAAACCAGGAGTAGTTGCTTCTCTCATAGGTGCTTTTCGCCATTTTCAGACGCATCAACGAGAGTGTTGTCGAGCATTAGCCCATGCTATCAATTATGATTCTACTTCTCCAAACTACATTGTGCGACACGTTCTTCATCTGGAAAATTTCTCAAGTGATACAGGGAGATCGAAGTGGCAATGGCCTTCTGGAAATAAGATGTCATTTCTTGTCGTAGAACCACTCTCTATGGGGAGTGAAGTGAAAGGATGCACCTGATTCAATTAACCATGCCTCATGATCTACATGTGTACTTGAAGAAGCCAAGTACACATCCCCACCTTCATCTGAGATGGTTTTCACCTCT
>APFE030556657.1:3769-20077 GCA_000404065.3 Pinus taeda | reverse complement strand
GAATACGTCATTGTTGCGAATGAGAGGTATCTTGCCAGAAAGTTTGGGTTTCTAGATAAATTAGTATATCTCCATACCAGGCATTAGATGAAAAAATTAGAAATAGAGACTCATCCAAAATTGATGGTTCAGATGTTGAATCGATGGAGGTTGAGGGAAGACCACATAGTAACTCAGCGAAAACTAGAGATTTCTTTGATTTAGACTTGATGAATTCTAAATCAAATTCTTGTAAAATAACTATCCATTTTGAATATTTCCCCCCAGCAATTGACATGACAAAATGTATGTCATAAGGTTGCAATCTGAAATGACAGTTGTTTTCCATAGCAGGATATAATGGCAAAATCTTTGAATAGCTTGAACAGCTGCCAAAGCTAGCTTATCAACATAAGAATACTTACTTTGTATCATTGAGATTATGACTCAAGTAATAAATAAGATGTTCAATCCCATTTTCTTCCTAGACTAAAACCATGCCAATGGTTGTATCTGTAGTGGCAAGATACAGGTAACAATCATTTTGGTAATTTGGAGAATACATTAATGAAGCTCTAATCAGGGTATCTTTAAGAGTGTCAAAGGAATCTTGTGCAACCTAATCCCAATGAAAGGGTATCTCCTTTTTCAAAAGACGTGTAAAACCTTTATCCATTTCTGCGTAATTAGGAATGAACCTCCTCAGAAAGTTGGCTTTCCCTTGGAGTCTCTGTGACTGTAAAAGATTTGAAGGTGGAGGAACATCCATAATTGCATGAACCTTTAATGGATCCAGTCAAATCTCTTCTCGAGACACTACAAATTTGAGCAAGTGGCTAGAACCAACACAAAACACACATTTGTGTGGATTGAGTCGAATCTTATAGTGTCGGCACTGTAAAAAAATTTCTCTCAAGTGTTGCGGGTGATCAGTCCGCTTTCGTGAATGAGTAGGTAAATCATCAAGGTAAGGTTGAACAATGTGCTTGATGTCATGGAAGTCATAATTCATTTCCCTCTAAAATGTGGCCCCATCATTCTTCAAGTTGAATGGGAGTTTCCTATAGAAAAATGTGCCCCATGGACAAATAAAAGTTGTTTTCGATTGGTCATGTGGGCGTATATTGATTTGATTATAGCCGGAAAACCCATCCATAAATGAGAATATTTCGCATCTGGCACATTCATCAATAATCTGGTCGATAAAAGGAGTAGGATAATTGTCCTTTGGACATGCTTGATTTACTTCCCTATAATAGACGCACACTCATATTGTTCCTTGTTTCTTCATGATAGGAACAATGTTGGAAACCTGGTCAGTAAGGGGAGAAGGGTAAAAGAAACCAGCCTGCAAAAGTTTTTCAACTTCTGCTTTAATTGCAGCAGCTTTCTTTGGATGAACAGGTCGAAGCCGCTGTCGAACTGGCTTGACATCAGGGTACATTTTGATTTCGTGTTCAACAATACTAGAGTCAATGTCTGGCATCTCCTCATAAGACCATGCAAAAATATCTCTAAATTCATGAAAAAGAGTACGGTAATTATCGAGTTCCAATGGAGAACAATATTTGTTGACATAAATGTTCTCTACAACATTAGGCTTGGTCGAAATATTAATAGAAATGGTTTCTTCAATATTTGACAAGTTTCACTCAGATTCGATTGTGTCTATGAAAACTATATTCAATAGGAAATCAACGACTAATGGGTGGTTTAGCTCATTTGAATAATCTTCAATGTCATCTGGAAGATGGGAACGATGATGATAATATTCCCATGGTTCCTCTCCTATCATCATTGATTGGATGATTCCTTCATCCGTAGAATGTATACGTGAAAAAGGATCCGAAGAGGTACCATATTCTAACAACCTATCTACCCATGCAATTGTTGAGTACAGATTTGGGTTTTTCGCACAAGCCCAAAAGATTCATTGTTATGATGATTCAATGGGGCTTAACGCACCTCAATATTACTATCAACTTCAACTTTGTTGGTAATCCTCCTTAAATCAGATGCGGTGGAGGAAATCATGTTGCAAGTCTCTACTCTTGCCTCTTCTACCAAATTAGATGGTGATGGTAGGGTAAAAGTACCCATGAAGGAAGGATCTTTAAAGAGACCTACTCCAACACTTTGAAGTGACAGCGAGGGTCCGTGTACCAATGGAATGCTTCCCGTAGCTTGTGAACTATTGGCAAAGAAGGCTATCTGATCAATGACTGTGATTCCACCCTTAAAACGGAATGCAATAGTACGAAAGTACGTGGAAACCACATCAGCCATAGCATATACCCAAGGCCTTCCCATTAAAATTTTGTAATCGATGGGTCCGTCAACTACCTCAACTTCAACAGTAATTGTTTTGCCCCCTAGTTCGATTTACAAGTTACTCAAAATCCCACATGGAGTATATGTTCTTCCATCAAAAGCTTTCAACGTGGTTGGTAATCATGACAATGGCAGTGAACCAAGTGTTTTCCAGTAGCTCATGGACATAATGCAAGTAGATGCCTCCTCATCAATAATAGTTCGGTGAACATTCTTATTGAGAGATTTTACTTGAATTAGGAAAGCTAACTACGTCGGTAACTGTGGTGTATATCCCGCATGGTTAAAAACCATAAGATTTGAATCCATAGGATCTATTCCACCTATTGTTGACAGTAAAGCCTGCTTCTGGGAGGGATAGTTTTGCAACACCTCGAGTGTCGACATAGCAGAAGGTGATTGAGCAAGATCTTCTACTATGTCATAATTTTGAGTTGCTCAAGCCCAAGGGTTAAATTTCTATTTGTGCACAACTCCCTTTGGTGGTTTTATTGTCAATTCAGGTATAATGAGTGGAACAGCTTCAGATGAAGTTGAAGTCGAAGGATTAGGTTGATCAGTGGCCTGATTATTCAACGATGACGATGGATTTCCATAATATTTGTTTCTCGTTGACACCAAAACTTCATTTTGTGGCTTTGTGATGGATAACATGAGTACTTGGCATGTGGAAGCATGGTCTGTTGCAACCAAATGTGTCTTTGGGGTTGGAAACGGATCAATCAACACTACCAATGTGTTTGAAGTCTTTAAAAGTTTAAAGACTTTAGAGCGGTGTGGACAATCTCTTGTAAAATGGTCGTCATTACAGATCAGACATGGATAACGAGGTTTCCTTGCTGAAGTAGAGGAATCAAATGATTTCTCTGCAGGGGAATTATCTTGTTTCTTTTTGTTTTCCCCCTTTTTCTTACTCCCTGGTTGATTTGGATTTTTTCCTTTGTCAAATGACATAGCATTAATCTCGAACGCAAGAGTATTTTATGATGCATTGGTAGTTTGATTAGATATAGCAAGAGTTTGACCAGATGGTCTTCCTGCTGTTTGCATGCTCGAAGAACCAATCACACCATCGCCAACATGAGAGTCCTTACTCGATTGTGGAGGTGGGGGAACAATGAAAGTTGGTCGAGGTGCATTGGGTATTTTATCATAAAGTGTGTTGAATTGTGTGTAAATCAAATCCAAGTATTGGGAATGAGCAATAACTTTCTCTTCTGTGACAACTCCACCTTTTTCCACATCCTCGATGATTGATGGAAACAAGTATTTTATGAACCACTCAACTAAAAGTTGATCATGAACATATGTCTTAACCATTCGACGATGACGCTACCACTCATGAATATGATTTGATATATGGGTAGTAGTAGTCTGTTTAAAGTTGGTTAGGAGTTTCGTTCGAGTCTCGTATCTGATGGGTAAATGGAAGTGGGTCAAAAAGGTAGTGGCTAAAGTAGTGAAATTATCGAAAGAAGCTCTTGGTAACTAAATGTACCATTTGGCAGCTAGACCAGTAAGTGTTCTTTGGAAAAGATGAAGTCTAACCAAATCATCATTTAAGGAGTTTGATGAACACCAAAAATGAAAGGTCATGACATGATTTGATGGGTCTTCTCCAAGATTTTTGTTAAATTTCGGAATGTCAGATGGTATTGCGGAAATATTGGCCACCAAGGTGCATATAAGATTGGATCATTAGTGAGCCGATTTAGATCTAGTAATTCTAAATTTGCTACAAACGGAAACTGTCAATTCAAGTTAGGTTGAGCATACCTAGGATATGAAGGAATTGCATGAGAAATAGGTCTTTGCATTCCGACATAGGGCAACTAAATTTGGTAACCTTGGTATGGTTGTTGTTGAACAAAACCAGCATAAGGTGGTTGTTGATAACTAGGTTGAATGTGTGGTTGTCCATAACCTGCAAAGCCTTGTTGACCAGGACCTTGGTAAGATTGAGATTGACCAAAACTAGGTAGACCCTGTGGAACAAGTCCAAACTAGGGTTGGAATTTCTGGAATTGGGGTTGTTGAAATTGAGGTTGCCACAGTTGGTGAATCAACTGTTGTTGTTGTTGGTACAACTGTTGTTGTTGTCCAGCAATGAAAGGTTGGCCAAGTTGTGAATAAACTATACTAGTGTAGGCCTGGGTCAGTCCAGATAAGGGTATACTAACCTGAGGTTGTTGCTGAACTCCAGAAACAAGTGGTTGTTGTACAACAACTTGAGGAACTTGAACTTCTTGACCTGAAACTTGTGTTTGCAAGGTAGAAGGATCAATGTGTACTGGTTGAGATACAACAGTTTGAACTTGTGACTGTGGTACAATAGTAATAACAAGTGTAGTAGGAATAGCTGACACAATTTGCATTGGTTGTGTTGGATACACAAGCCTCGATTGAACTGGAATTGTTGGTCTCCATTGACAAACTCTAATTCCAAATTGACCTTAATATTGTGGGATGTTACCATATGGTAGTCCTCCGGAATAAGGAGGATACGATGAATAAACATATTGCTCTCCATATGGTGGAAATCCATTATTTAATGGATACATAGGTCTTTGTTGACCATATTTCCCATCTTGATACTGATATGCAGGATCAAACTGTTGAGTTCCCATTAGAGAAGAACCAGGTAAAATTCTGGTTGAGGACATGGGTGATGACCATGGTGTAGAAGCAACCCTTGAGTGGGTTCCAGAAAATGATTGGTAACCAACTAGGACAGATGATTCACCATACAGGTGCGACTCAGATGTGGTAGAAAACATCAAAGAGGTGGCAACAGAAGATTATCATGCATCTGCATCAGATGATACAGTCTGAGATGTTGACGGTTGTTCAACCATAGTTAACTAACCCAAAAGTTTTCCTAAAGAATAAATGGTACTTGAAAAGAAGCAGGATCAAATAGAATAGAAAAATTAGGAGTATAAGGGTAAAGATAAAGCCTAGTTCCAAAGTGAAACAGGGTTCTAGGTGTGGAATCTTCTTCCAATTCCTCATCTATAGAAATTAAACCTGATGGAAGAACTTCACCGTCAGGTCCGTAAAATATTTTTGGTGTTGATGAAGTTGAAGTTCCAATACTTATTGATGTCTGAGGGGTAACCGGTTGATCATCTTCAAGTAAAGTAACAACTTCTAAATGTTCAAATTCGAAGTCCAGATGTTCAGGTAAATGAACAATAGTTTCAAAAAGAGGTTCCTGAACAATTTCGGGTTCAGATGTAACTTCTGTTTGAACTGGGATAGATTCTGGATTAACTTTTGGTTGAACTAATTCAAGTTCAGAAGTACTTTCTTGTTGAGCAATTTCAAGTTGAGGATCAACTTGTTGTTGAACAACCTTGGTTACTGTTTCACTAGGGTCAGTGCTAATGTCCTCATGTAATTGTGAAACTTCTTCTTCAGAAACAGATGGGCTAGAAATAGTTGGAGTAACTGGATTCTTAGTACTTACCGAAATAGATTATTCAGGTAATTCAGATGAAGAACTAGGAGTTATTGATGTACTAGACTTAGTTAAGTGAGAATGCTTTGCCGGAATTGGTGTCTCTTCAGGAGGCAAAGGCGGTTTGCTCACTGTTCTCCGTGACCGACGGGGTATGGGTTGACGTTCCTCCACGATTAATGATTAATTTAATTATCAAAAAAGAAATAAACAGAAAGGGGTATACTAGGCAAAAGGTTTACCAAGCAACTGTGAACTGCAAAATACCTCCTGGCGAACAAATAAGTACAGGCAGGCAATCTCCCTGAATGTTTTGTTCGGTGTATCACAATTTACAAGGCAGCTAACTCGGTTACTGTTAAAATTGGAAACTATGGCCAAAATCCATGTGAGTCATATTATTTATGGTAGCTGATATTTTTATTGGATCCCTCTCATTGAGAGGTGTAGGATTGATCTAAAGATCATCAGATTCCGATAAGTATTTATGAAGTTATCAATTTATTTATGTTAAGGACAAATTGTTAAGTTGGCCAGCAACTTATGTAGGCTCAGAAGCCCAACAGTCATGTCTATTCAACCTCTACGTTTTAGTATAAATAGAAGAGGACTTCAAGTCATTTCTACACACACTTGGATCTCTTCCTCTCTCTACTTGTCTTTGGGTTTTAGTAGGAGGAGAGATCCTAAGGAAAATCCAGAAAAGCTGGAAATGTTGGAAATGTTGGAACTGCCGGAAAAGCCGGAACTATCGGAAAAGCCGGAACTACCGGATCAGCCGAAAAATCCAGAAGTGCCAGAATAGCTAGAAAAGTAGGAAAAGCTAGAACCACTAGAAAAGCCGAAACTGTTGGAATATCTGGAACTGCCGAAAAAGCTAGAATAGCCAAAAAAGCTGGAAAAGATGGAACTGCCAGAAAAGCCAGAAAAGTTGGAACTACCAGAAAAGCTAGAACTATCGGAAAATTCGGAACTGCCGCAAAAGTTAGAAAAGCTGGAGACACCGGAAATACCGGAAAAACCAGAAATGTAGGAACTGTCAGAAAAGCCGAAACTACCGAAAACTGCCGAAACAGCCAGAGCCGCTGTCTCCGAAGGAAGGCAGCATAATGTATGGGCAGCATGATGATGCATGATGCAGCATGAAGGTACTACACAGTAAGGTGCAGCAAATGATGAGATGCAGCACTATGATGCGTGAAGGAGTCACCTTAGAGAATCAGTTGAAGCAATATGTCTTCAACTGATCTCTGTAGATGTCAAAGTCAAAGTGTTGACTTCTATTGTAAATATACTATCTCTCTCTCTCTCTTTCTCCACTGAACTTTGAAGAGCATAGAAGAAGAATTGATCAAGGGTTTCCCCACATTGTGGGGTTTGTCCCTGGCTAGCACCACATCTTGTGTCATCTTGTCTTGGCTTGTCTTCTGCGATTTACATTTATGTTCTATCTGCAGTTTACTTTATGCTGATGAGATTGCTAATGTGGAAAAGAAATTGAAATAAATTTCTCTAGCATAGAACATACTAAAATTAACATGGTATCAGAGCTAAGGTGAAGACAATGCCCAAGCAAAAGTGAAAGAGAAATCACCAAAGACAATAGGGACAAGACAAAAGGATCATTGAGTTCCACATCTCTCTTCTAAGTTCGCTAAGAGTAAAGTGGAAGCAGAGAATATTATCAGAATGGCACAGTGGAAGATCACTTCATTGGGAAGTTTAGATCTAAGGGTGGAAGGAAAGGCAGATGCCTTGGTTGCAATAAGTTCAGCCATCATGCAAAGGAGTGTCTGAATACCAGAGACACATCTCTTGATGAAGATAACAATCATGCCAGGGACATCTTCAATGATCAGAGGAATGATAAGTAATGCAGGTCATTAAGGAAATGGTCGACTCTACAAAGAAAGCAAGGAACCCGAGAATCTCTTTTATGTACCTGATCGCAAGAAGAACCTGGTGTCCATCTCAGAAATGGAAGTTTAAGGTTTCAAGGTGGCATTCATCGATGGAAATGTATGTGTTTGAAAATATATTTTTCAAAATACGTTTTAGAGTTTAGGGTTGTATCAAGTCCACTGGGGACCATGTCCATTGACTCAGCACCAGAGGTTTGTGAGTCAGATGGTGACCGAGATGCCTGAATTTAAAAAGAGCATGAAGGTACATGTCTAATATGTACTGAAGGAAAATATTACAAGGGGACCATTCCCCTCATGTAGCAGGTCCACAGGTTTGGAACAACCCATGGAGTTTGAGATTCATGAACAAGGAATCTCATGTATACAGGTGGAAGAAAGCCCTCTATGGCTTGAAGCAAAACACCCCAAGCGTAGTATGAGAGGACTAATAGTTGTTTGATGAAGCTAAGATTCATTAGTAGTGAAACCAATCCAAACCATTACCTAAATGTTGTGGATGATAGACCTCTCATATCAAAACCTTATGCAGACGAACTATTTCTGACAGGTGTAGACCCTCTTATTTGCAGAAGTAAGAGGGAGTTGGATTCCAGACATATGTTTTTCAGTTAGCATGGTGAGATCATATTTGGTTGAGCCTTACTGGATTGGTGCCAAGAATCTTCTAAGATATCTTTGGGGCACAATCTCTCATGGATTGAGATACACTGCTGGAAATATGAAAACTACATGATTATTCGAATGCTAACTGTGCAGGCAGTGTGGAGGATCACTAGAGAACTTTTTAGTGTTGGTTCTCTTTGGATTTTGCTTTGATATCATGGATGAGCAGGAAGCAGAAGTCAGTTTTTATAAGTACCTCCAAGACTGGATACATAACTACAAGTATGACCTCGTATGAAGTTGCCTGGTTGTGGAAACTCTTTAGTGATACACGTGATGAATACCACTGTGATTCTCTGTGACAACCAAAGGTGGTATCTGATTATTGAGAAATTTCGTATTCAATGATTGCTCTAGAAAATAGACATCAGACACTGCTTATTTGGGATATGTTAAGTCAATGAGCAAGGAGGCTCCATCACACTGAGATGATGTATAGGTCACTACACTTTGTCAAAGCCCCGGGGAAAGATAAAATTTGTGATTTTCCAAAACAACTTGGATTTGTCAAGAGACCTTTGTAAAAGGGTCCTGAATGTTGCATACATTGAGCTCTGGGAGCTCTGGGGGCTTGCAATTCTTACTGGAGCAACGTACGACCATAAGGTGACTCACCCTCCCCTGGTGGTGCACACTATGGACAGGATGATTCACTCTCCTGTTGATAGGATGATTTGCTCTCCTGTGAACAAGATGATTCACTTTCTTGTGGGACAAGATGATTCACTTTCTTGTGGGACAGGATGATTGACTCTCCTGTGTAGCAGGATGATTAATTCTCCTATGAGGTTTGGATGGTGTGTTCTCCATGACGATTGTGTAGCAGGATGATTAATTCTCCTCTGAGGTCTAGATGATGTGTTCTCCATGACAATTGTGTAGCAGGATGATTAATTCTCCTGTGAGGTCTGGATGATGTGTTTTCCATGACGATTGTGTAGCAGGATGATTAGTTCTCCTGCGAGGTCTGGATGATGTGTTCTCCATGACGATTGTGTAACAAGATGATTAGTTCTCCTGTGAGGCCTGGATGATGTGTTCTCCATGGTGATTGTGTAGCAGGATGATTAGTTCTCCTGTGAGGATGGGATTGATTAAGTTCTCCTGTCAAGGCATCCTACCAGGCAGTCTAGGACTCATGGGAAGTACCTCTCATCTGATCAATGAGCGGGGAAATGAGGATAGGGACCATAGTAGTACCAATGGATGCATCGTTGTATCTACCATACTCCCTATGCTAGGATGACCTTCATTGATCTAGGATCAATGATATTGGTCTGGGACCAGTGGTACATAATCTGAGACTGACTTAAGGTTAGTGGAGGACTGGTCTAGGACCAGTGGTAGAAATTGTACCTATTATGACACTAACTTTGGGTCAGTTGAGACTGGTCTTGGACCAGTCATACATACTCTGAGACTGACTTAGGGTTAGTGGAGGACTGGTCTGGGACTAGTGGTAGGATTTGTACCTACTATGATGCTGACTTCGGGTCGATTGAGACTAGTCTAGGACCAGTGGTACATACTCTGAGACTGACTTAGGGTCAGAGGAAGACTTGTCTGGGACCAGTGAGAGTGGTACATGCTATGACACTAACTTCGGGTTGGTTGAGACTGGTCTAGGACCAGTGGTACACTCTCTGAGACTGATGATACTAGTCTGGGACTAGTAGTAGGAGTGGTACTCACTATGACACTAACTTTGGGTCAGTTGAGACTGGTTTGGGACCAGTGGTACACACTCTGAGACTAACTTCAAGTTAGTGGAGAATGGTATGAGACATTCTCAATCAATTCTTCTTCTTCATTGTTCAGCAAAGCTAAGTTGAGCTGACCAGAGCAGAGTAGAGCCAGCAGAGTGAGCAGAGCAAAGCAGAGCCAGCATAACTGAGCAGAGCAAAGTAGAGCTAGTAGAACTAGCAGAGATGAGCAGAGCCAGCAGAGCTTGCAGAGTTGAGTAGAGCAGTGTAGGGCACTGATGGTAGAGATAGTATAGTTGGACATATGGATCAGCAGATGGAGTTCTCCCTAATTGAGATGGAGTGTTAAAATTGGAAACTAGGGCCAAACTCCATGTGGGTCATATTATTTATGGCAAGTGATATTTTTATTGTATCCCTCTCATTGAGAGGTGTAGGATTGATCTAAAGATCATATGATTCCTATAAGTATTTATGAATTTATGAATTTATTTATGTAATGGACAAATTGTTAAGTCGGAGAGCAACTTATGTAGGCTCAGAAGCCCAACAGTCATGTTTATGCAACATCTACATTTTAGTATAAATAGAAGAGGACTTCAAGTCATTTCTACACACATTTGGATCTCTTCCTCTCTCTACTTGTCTTTGGGTTTTAGTAGGAGGAGAGATCCTAAGGAAAAGCTGGAAAAGCTGGAACTACTAGAAAAGCTAAAAAATCTAAAAGTGTTGGAATAACTAGAAAAGCCGAGAAAGCTGGAACTATTGGAAAAGTCGGAAAAGTTAGAACTGTCGAAATAGCCAGAACTGCAAGAAAATATGGAAAAGCCGGAACTACCGGAAAATTCGAAAAAGCCCGAACTGTCAGAAAAGCCAGAAATGCTGGAAATACCGGAAAAGCTGGAAAAGCCGGAAATGTTGGAACTGTCGAAAGTGCTGGAAAAGCCGGAACTACCATGAACCACCGAAATAGCCAGAGCATTTGTCTCCGAAGGAAAGTAGCGTGATGTATGGGCAGCATGATGTATGAGATCATGGGTAGCATGATGAATGGGCAACATGATAGATCAGATCATGGGTAGAAAATGGATCATGAGCAGCATTATGATGCATGATGCAGCATAAAGGTACTACACGGTAAGATGCAGCACTATGATGGGTGAAGGAGTCACCTTAGAGAATCAGTTGAAGCAATATGTCTTCAACTGATCTCTGCAAATGTCAAAAGTCAAAGGGTTGACTTCTATTGTAAATATACTATCTCTCTCTCTCTCTCTCTCTCTTTCTCAGTTGAACTTTGAAGAACATAAAAGAAGAATTGACCAAGGGTTTCCCCACATTGTGGGCTTTGTTCCTAGCTACACCACATCTTATGTCCTCTTGTCTTGTGTGATTTATATTTATGTTCTATCTGCATTTTATTTTATGCTGATGAGATTTCTAATGTGGAAAAGAAATTGAAATAAATTGCTCTAGCATAGAACATACCTAAAATTAACAGTTACTTAAGGATGGATAACAACCTAGATTTGTCCTCCCATATGTACCCGAAGGTACGTGGAGGCCTAGTCCGTATAAGCGATGTCTAATGCAAAACTGCATAGTGAGAGCATTCCCATATACTTTACGTACTGTAACACCACCCTATATACCAAAAGGTACGCGAACGAGCTACGATATACTCATGTACGTGGAATGAGGTATCACACTCGGGATGTATTGTAGACAAGTTAGCAACAACTTCTTTGTTTTACGATGCCAAAACACGTCTCTAGCTTAGAACCACTAAATGTTCTCGTTAATGACAATGCTCCATTAGGTAAATTGATGCTTATTTTAAGTTGATCTTGCTTAGGAATTTTCCTTTCAAGTTCACCACGTGATGTATTTTGAAATTCCTAGGAATGCAACTATCATGATAAGCATTATTTCCATTCAATTTAACGATGAAAATCCTAGCTACTTAGGGATAGAGAAATTAGATTTCTTTTGACCAAAGAGCAAAGAGCACAATCTAAATGCAATTTCCCTACACTATTCCTATCAGCACACACAAAAAAATTTCAAGGCAACATGCATGTATTTCTTTTCGATTCCCTTGATGTGAATATGAACAAAAAGGAAATATGCACATACAATCAATCAATCTTTCATATGACCGAATACTTGTATGACAGTTCAAATTCGAAGGAAGAGAGGACTTTACAACACTTTCTTTCGAATGAAGATTAATTAGTTATATTATAACTTTGACTATTGATCGATAATGACAAAGAAAACATGAAGAAACGTTAATCAATCCAATCAAAGTTGGGCTAGACTAGGAGATAACAACTCATTTTATGAGACATAACATTCATTGATCAATCACCAAATAATCAAACATAGAAAGTTTGGCAAAAAAAACTCTTTCCAAAGGTGGGAAACTACTCCTAGGAGGATCAACGTAGCCCAGAGTGGGAGACAGTGCACTTTAGAGCATTATCCCTAAGCAGGGATGCTCTGCAGTGCACTGTGTCCCTCACCAGCCTGCGCTGGTGACAGTAAGCCATTTCAAGAGGCAATTTGACACAGCTTTGACCAATTTTTCAATGTGAACAATTGAATTACAATGTATGAACACAAATAATGTATACAAGGATGTATTAGGAGGTGGATAAGCTACTAGGAAAGAGGATTCTTCCCCAGTGGAGTTGCCAATTTGTTTTGGAGAATTTAGCATCTATGGATAAACACTAATTCACTAGACAAGTAGCTATGCCTAGAACAATAGTTTGAAGTGTTTTAGACTTTTCCTATAAGAAATAGATAAGAAGAGAGGATAGAAGGCTTATCTGTAGTTCCACTTTCCTCTCATCTCCCTTGTATCGATTCCATTGCTCCTTCCCATACTTAATCTGCTTGAAAAGTACCCTGTCAACACAATAGAAGACGAAAACCGATCAAAGCATATGATCCATTGAATATAAATGAAAGAAGTCAGAAGCAATTCATACATATAAGCATTATGAAAGAACACATCATATGGAAAAAGGTTCAAACACTTTATTAGATAGAAGAAGGAATTACAACCATCAGTGTCTGATTCAGAGCCATTCCTTCAGCTTAGATCCCATCCTTATCACATCAAAAGCAAGACAATCTTGTCGCATCACATCATTTGCTCCAAAGTCAAGTCTCATAACAACATTATCTCCTTACAATTCAACGTAATCTAGCCCCTAATCACTTAGATGAGTGGTCAATTTATAGGAAGATGAAGGAGGTTTTGTCATTAATGGTGACATTGAACGGCCTTCCATACTTAGAATTGGCTCCATGGAGGAAGGGATGAGAGGATAGGATGCTCCTTAACTCATTCCTCATCCATTTTAGAGCTCATAAGAGTTGATAATACAGGGAAACTTCTAGATGACTCCAAAAGATAAGAATATTCCCCAAACCCTATGTGAATTTCACTCATTCTCGCCCAACATAGGTGAAATTAAGCCTAAGTGCTCTGCAGAGCACCTTGGCAATGGACTCAACTGCTCTGCAACGCACCTTCATAAGGGCTTACCTATGTTGGTCCCTCTAAAGGCAATTTCTAGATGTCTTCAAGTCATGAAAGTGTCTGGGAAGGAGGCATTCAAAGAGTTGACTTGTTTAGGGCATGAAACAACTGAATTTAGGGTTTGATGAGCCCTAAAACACTGATATAAATGTTGGGGTTTGATGTGCCCAAATGGATCTGTAACACTTGGCCACTCCTGTGTATGTCTTCTTTGTGCTTGGTTGCAACTTTTAGTTGATGAAGTCTAGATGGAAAATATGATCTGTCTGTAAGGGAAGCTCTGGTCAAACCATGAACCTATGTCCAAACTAGGAAACCCTGTGCCTATACTCAATCTTTTGCTCTATGTGTTCAAGCTTATCCAACTAGGAGAAACAGAGAAGGGGAAAAACCTAAATGAGCAAACATAAATTAGAGATCTTATATGCTTCTTTGAAGGAACAACCTCTTCTGCTCTCAATAATTAGGGATCCCTCTTCCACCCCAAAAATAAATAAGTGCCTATGCATAGTTCTCTTTTAAAAAAATACAAAGGCAAAAGAAGAGAAAGGCTTCCTGCACAAAGAGGTGAAGCATGCAACTCCAACAGGGTATTGACCAGTCTCACTGGCAGTGGAGAAATGCTTGTGTTCCTGCATGACTCCATCGAGGTACTGTCCAGGCCTACTGGTAGTGGAGCAACACCAAAGATGAAAACTTATACTCTAAAAATCTTAAGTTCGTGAACCAAACTGCCCTTCCCGATTTTGAAACATTATGGTCTGTTACGCAGTAATTTTTCACCGTTGGTCACCGTCCCTATTACCCTTGCTTTCGCACATTGGAGGACACATTTATGGACCTGTGACCAGTGACACAACTTAAAAACACTTGCATTGGATTCTCCTAAGTATGAACTTCAAACTCCCTGAAGACACCTTTTGCAAATTAGCCCTAAAAAGTGCCCTTTTTCCTATTAGCGCGGGTCCACAGTGTCTTACCCGCGCCAATGGCTCAGTTCCTCCAAAGAGGGCGCGCCCATGGACGCTCTGTCATAGAGCAAAGCCCGCGCCACCCAAATTTGGTTATGATTTTTAGCCAGCGCACACTGAAGTGTTTTTTCCTTCTTTATTCATGCAGTTCTCTTAGGGAAAAATCTCATGGAAGTGGTCAAGTGTCATCTTTTTATCCATGACAACCAAGTTCAGTGGCTATTCTGGGACAATGCTAAATCTTCAGTAGGTGTCCGGATACAATGCATACTTCCTCCTCCTCCATCTATAAATGACTGTCACCCTGCATTAAACCAACTAGTCTTGCTAGAGCTATTGTGAGTGCCAAGTTTATGCTAGATTGATAGTGAGAATTGAGAACTATAGAGGGGTTATGCTACCAAAATATTGAGAGAGAAGAGGTCACTTTGCAAGGCATATTTAGTTGCTTGCCCAGTCAGAGGAGGTTCAACGTCAGAACCCTTTGGTTGTAATCTTTCTCTGTTTTTACTGATTAATGAACGACTATCATTATGGTTCCACTCATGTGTCTTTCAATGGTATTTGAGTTGTATCTTGTTTGACCGATATATAATTGCATATACTGGATTTTACGCTTGTGTTTGTATCGTTATTTGCATGTGCAGGTGTCCGTTTACGTGGAGCGTAAGAATTGTGACCAGCTAAAGCAAAGGGACGGGAGCGGCGTTTCTTCTACAACTACTAGCGTTGGATTCCAGGTAGATCATCATAATCAATCTCTGATTTATGCAATTAGGAACCTGCGTGTAGCGTGGTGTGATTGTTGCTAGACCCGTGTTGGGCTAGTGGGATCGCCTCTGTCCGCAGAGGGGATTTACCAGTTCAACAATTTGGCGACTCCACTGGGGAGAAGCTTGTTTTTTGTTTTTGTGTTGTTCAATTTGTAAACTGTAGACGGAGCCTGAAGCACGGCCAGATAGCCTTCGAAACACTACTGCTATGCAGTAGTGAAGTAGATCAACGCCACTTCAGTCAATCTCTGGTTTAGTTTACAAACTGAACAATTTCAATCTTGCCTTGCATGTCAATTTTTCTCTTGTTTACTGGCTTGAATAGCTTTCTGGGTTGAATTTCTTGCTGTTTCTTGCTTGCTGGCTTTTCTAGATATTGAAAACCAAGCCTGGAATTACCTGTTTTCTTTTTTCTGCCTAGAAAACTTGATTAGCACGGTTTTTCATCTGACAGTCGCACTGATTGGTGCCTGTTGCTCTCAGACAAACCGCGCCAATCTCTGTATATCGCGAGTTGCAGTCTGACATTCGCGCCAGACTTGTGAATTTTCTCAATTAGTTTGTTTGTCAGCCTTCTGAGCTTGGATTTGTGTTTTTTTGCATCTTTTACACCTTCTGGAAGTTTGTTGGACCCTTATTTGACTGGTTTTGAGTCTCTCTTTTGAGAAATTCTTAGTTTGATTTCCTTTGATCATTACTTGAAGGTTTGCCTCAGTCTCTTCACCATTTTGTGTCTTTTTGCTTTTGTTTTTGCAAAAAAAATTCCCCCTCATTCGCCCGGGGGGGGGGGCTAAATTGTGTATGAGTGTTAATTGCCTTTGAGTGTTTTTATTTTTTGATCTTTGGAACTCTCACCCAATTTTCTCGACTTGCACTTGATTGGTTCTTAGATTACATTAGAATCATCTTGTGTTTGAGAATTCTCTTGGATTTGCATAATTAGAATTCTC
>APFE030556641.1:26603-45888 GCA_000404065.3 Pinus taeda | reverse complement strand
GTAAAGAAACACACTTTACCTAACTCTATACTAGACCAAGTTGAACTTAACTATTTCCTATGTGTTGGAATATCCTAACACATATGTCCAAAGTTTGTACATAAAAAGAAATAATAAAAAGAATGTACTTTTGGTACCTGGACGGGAAAGATTCTCTTGAAGACATTATGAAGATACTCTGCCTTGGAGGAGCATTGAAATTTTGATGATGTTCAATTTTCATCACATTGTTGTCTTCTTCATGATCATCACAACATTTCAAGTAGCAACAATTCCAAACTTTCATACCTCATCTTTATCTTCAAATTCAGTGTTGGGGCTTGAGTCTTCTCTATAAGAAAACCTAATTATAGAATCAAGACTTGTTTTTTCACTTGGAGATTTCTAATAACGAAGAATATTATCCAATACCTGCAAACCCTTCAAGATTTTGTTAAGCTTGTCAATGTTATCCCTCAAAGAAACAACTTATTCAAATTGGGATTTTCAAGAAGATGATTTCCCCTTGAATCTATGCTTAAAGTTTATTAATATCGTTATATATTTCTTTAAGATGACTTGTCAAAATTTATTATCTTTCTCTTTCCTCCTCCACCTAGACCTTTAAGTGATCAATTTCTTCTTCTACTTCGAAAAGCTTGTAATAAAGAATTTGTAATTTAAAAATTCTTAATATTGAATGGAAATACAAGTGGTATAGTAAAAACCTACTATAAAAATATGACTAAACTAAGAGGATGAGATCTTATGCACCCTAATGTTTGACAGTTTTCCTAATGCAAATTTTTCTATAGTGATTAGTTTGAGCATTGTTGAGAGTTTTGAGAGTAGAGAATTGTGCTAGAGTGAGAAACTCTTGAGCTTGGCTAGGCTCTCTCTACTTCAATATTTTTCATCAAATCCTTCCACATGCCCATTGTAGTTTGTGTATCCACGGGGAAGGAGAGCGTTGAAAGAGTAGACAAGGTCGTTTATTGGTGAGACAGAAACATTCAATCAAGTAATGAGATTTTTAGTGGGAAGGATATGAAATTGGAGCTACAAATTCAATAATAACATCATTATGTTGGAACCATTTGGAGAACTTACGTTCTTAGTTAATAATACTTTGGCATTGTAAAATTTGAATAATTTAAAAGTATAATTAGGGTTTCTTCTCCAGTAATCTTTAGGAATTTATTAAAAAATTTAAAGTGAAGTTATTACATACTTGAATTAACTATGTAATTCCAATAATTAGTTCTTATTGTATACATTAGACTAGAATTGTAATAATACTAAAGAAGAACCCATGAATGAATTATTGGAAATCATAAATAATGTTTCATAAGAATTTTAGGAGATCATTGTTAAGTAATGGTTGATGTAGTGGATTTAAAATAAATTTTCTTTCAGTTCTCTAAGATTCTAAAAAGACTCTATTAATATAATTATTGCAAGCAAACTTAGTGAAAATATGAATCTATCTAATAAAGTAATATCATAATTAATGGATTGTAAAAATACATGTGGTTCATTTATAGCTTTTATATAATAAAAATAATAATAATCATACCCCTGATTGGGGTGTAACACAAGGAAACAAGAGGGACTGGGAAGATGGGACCGGGAAAGGGGAGGAAGAGGACAAGTGTGTGAAAGGACATACGAGGGAAATAAAGTGAGCGGACAAAGGAAAGTGGACGAGCAGAGCAGAGAAGGAACAACCCCCGAGAGAATGAGGGTGGAGACGGATAAGCATGACAGCAAAGAAGGCAGGGAGGTAAGCAGGGGGCGGGCAGAAGGATGTCAGCAAGTGGCAAGGCGAGGACAGCGCGCATATGGAAAGAGCAGCAGGGAGTAAGTGAGAGTTAATGCGAGGAGGTGGTAGCTAGGACAAGGGGTCATCATTCCGAGGTGACGACGTAGGGATTAGTGCAGGGAATAATGATAGACAGGTGGCAACAAAGGAAAAGGACAGGAAGGGGAGGAGCATAAACCATAAGGGAGATCAGGGCATAGTTAGATGCATGAAGAAGAGACGAGAGCTAGAGAGAGGAAAGGTGGCTGAAGATCGATGCTCCAGCCTGCGGACAAAAGCGGAATCAGATCTGAAAGTTGGTATGTTTCTCCTCTGGCCCCTTGCTTTGTAATGCATAGGATGAATCTCTGTAGGAATATAGGCAATTTGATAAGGAAAAGGAATGAATCAAGCAAGGAGGTATCCAGACACTCCCGCGACCCTGGTCGGCCAAAAATAGTAGAAAAGGCAATGAAAACCTGGGGTAGGAAGCTAAGGTGGGAGGGACTAGAACCCAAGATGGGAGAGGTCTACACCACAACAAATGCTCGAAACAAAATAAGACAGAGTGAGACTATAGTCATCCTTGTAGGAAGTTATGGGAAAAAACCACAAGGTAACAAGGAAAACCCTCAAAGAGTAAAAAGAACTGAGAAAAAGGAGAATCAGGGAAACACAATACCTCTAGGGGAGGAATATAGGGTTAGCAACCTGAGGAAGGACATACCCAAACCTGAGAGACCCTGGGAGCAAGGAACAACAAACCAACCTTACTTGGGGACGAAACCATGCGGATGCCCAGGATAGGCAGGTTGTGTGCCAATTGTTGCCGTGAGGGAAAAAATTCAAGAGAATCAAGAAAGGAAAGAACCCATAACATTGAGAGGACTGGTGACATTACAAAAGAAATTTCGAAGGAAACTAATTTTGGCAATGAAAGGGATAACAAAAAGGACATAGGTAAATGGGAAATTGTTTTGTTTTATTATTATCAAATTGATCACTATAATGGCTATGTGATAGGTCTCACCTCACACTACGCCCAGCACAGTGAGGAAGACAAAGAACAACAAGAAGGAGATAACAATAGGTAGGCAGGTTGTAACATGTTGACTAGGAGAAGCAAGCGAGATAAAAAGATGATAGAAGGAACGAGCGGCTTGAACAAAGAACAAAGGAAAAGAGGGAGAAAGCCGGCTAGTGAACACATGAAAACCCTCATTGACACCTACATGGCAGGGAACCTGCCGGACATCAGAGCCCAAATTGCTGGTTGGGAGTGAGAACTTAATGATAGTATAAAGAACCAAGACATCCCCATGGAGGAGTGGGAAAGTATGGTTTCCGATCCAGGGAATTCTCGAGGCCATCACTCCCTCTTCAGACAAACAATACATCAGTATTGGGTCATGAAGAACGTGGTGGCACAGGCCATGACCCTTAATCAAGAACAAGCAGTGAGTGGCGGAATAGAGGCAAAGGAGAACACCAAGGAAAAGAATCCAGTCAGGGTTGAACTCCTCAGGGAAATTGCAACAGTTCAGATACAGACTTACAAAAACAACTTGGTCTTGGGTAGAATTGAGTAGACACTACAAGATATGAAGAGGAGCGAGATGATTGGCTCCAGTGCCAAAGCGCCAACCCCAGTAATATCCTTAGACAAGGATTGAAGCAGAGGTCTAGTACAATTCTGATAAAATTTTGATGAAATGCTTTTACTTGTTTAATTTGAACAGTAGTATAGACAGTAAAGGCAATGTCGTTAGATGGATAGAGAAAAACCTTTTCAAATTTTGGCCAGGTTTTAATGCAGACAGGTGGCTATCTGGTTTCCTTCGCGCAAGTAAGCCACTTGGAGCAAATGGAAGTTTCTAATTTTGGAAAATTAATATAAATAGAGGAAGCACCACCAAGTTTACAAATAATAATAATAATAATAATAATCATGTAGAATAAAAGTTGAATTACCCGTACATAGCATATTCTCCCTCCATATGGAAAATGGTGTCACTTAGACTAACTATATATTACTTGCAATAAATTGAATGAAGCTAAAATATTAGAAGAGACTAAATAATAAGGATTTTAATCATATTCCCAGGAGAAATTTTCTTTAGCCAATTATTCATATAGTTCAATATGTTGGATAAAGGTATCATAACCATTATAATTATTCGTGATAAGATATATGAAATTGATTGAGAGTGCACAATCCGAAAATATGATGCTGAGCTTGTTACATGAAATGTACATATTAAAAGATCTCCATGTAATATAACAAAATATGTGATGGAACTTGGGAAAAAACAAATATGTGATGGAAATGAAATCAATTTAGTCTTATGCACAAGGAAAAAAATATTTAATCAAGTCACAATTGGCTAAATTCATGTTTGATGAATTACAAAACAAAGAAAATTTTATTTAACATGAACTAAATATTGTCATGGAAAAGTTGAATAATGACAACAAGTTAGAGTAATGATGTACTAAGAAATTTCATTACAATTGCAATTGAGTTTCATAGATCATAATGGCAATTCTTATTTGAACTTATACATTGTTTTGTTTCACAATATTATACAGTTGTGTAACAATAGTAATATGAATCATTGAAATCAATATTGTTGGTTAAAACTAATCTTTGAAACTTTGCATCACATAGTAATAATACCACAAATAATTCCAGGTATAAATGAAATGAACTCAAGATGGTTTTATATACAAACCATATAATTGGATTATATATACTTTCAAAAATATAACGTTCAATGGTAAATTTCCCTGCCCACTCTATTCGATTTTGATTTACATGAGATGGTGGGAAAGGATAAAATCCAAGCACAAGCGAAGGAGAAGCAACTATTGTTTTTGCAACCCCTTACACACTTCAATGTTGTAATGATTGGCTTTGAACTTAGTTAGCTGACTGCAGACAACAAGCACGACCACAAAAAGAGTTCACGCCAAGGACTTTGTCATCGGTACCAAGATGGGAGTCTTGGTTCATCTGTTCGTGCTCGTGGAGGGGGAATCAAAGGAGCCAGAGGAGACTAGAAAGAAAGAGGATTTGGGGTCCTCCTTGCCCATCATCTTCTACTTCTATGGTGGAGGGTTTTCTAGCTTCTCTGTTAGATAGCTAACTCTCGGGATTAACCTTGGGTCAGTTTGGGTAGTTATTGAAGTCCAAGAACTCCCGTGAACTAATTCTTTTGTTTCTTGTATGTATTAATATATACACATTGTACATCATTGTTTGAGATCAATTAATATATAACGTTTAATAACACCATTGATTATGGTATGTTTATGATGGAATTCCTTACAAAACTTGTAGGTATTGATATTAATATCGATCATTACAAATGGATCCATAACCTTAACATTTTGCTAAGAATAGTCACAAGTTCGTGTTTTACTTGTTGCAATACAAGAATTAACAAAAGAACAATCTATTACATTGAATAACTATTGTGAACTATACAAATGAATATGCTATCCATTGCTTAGTATACCAATCAAATTAACTGGGGATGTAATTGTTAAACAAATAAACTCATAGTTTCATAACCAAATTGTATTCATGTTTAACACATCCAGTGGGATGAGACAAGTGTTATAAGTGAGTTTAAAAGTTGAACGATGGTTGTATGAACTTAAGGTTCACACGCCATAATGTTGCAAATGTCTTGTGATCTAGCAGATGGAGTTAGACTGAGTGCATAATGTTTATGGCATATTAATGAGATTAACTTGAAGTAATTTTCATGTTGTTGTGCAAAAAACATCCCTATAAAGTGGAATTAATTTTTAATCACCATATTAGGATAAGCGTAACAATAAGTTGATCATTATCATCTCATAGATGAAAGAGTAAATTAATAAAACCAAACTACAATAATTGTTTAATGATATATTTGTAAGGAAGAAATAATGCATATGTTGTATGAGGTATACTTAAGTTGGAGAATTATTAATGTCTATCATCTATTTGGAATTGGAAATATATTTCTTACTAATATGTATATAATACTAAGTCAAATTTACATGATGTTGTTGAAGAGGGAGTCCATACAGGCTATTTGATCTTGATTTGAATTTGTGGAAAACCTGTGATCAGTTATGAAACCAACGTTTCGGACTACCTTGGTGAGTCCATCTTCAGGGCAATGAGATCGTATTTGAGAAGAGAATGAATTTCAGAGCTTTATTAATAGTTGAAAATTTTTTAGATTTTGTTATTTCTATTATTTTTGGTCGGCTAATTAATTAATAATTAGAATATTTATTTGAATGAATATTAATGATTAATTATTTATTTGATTCTATTTATTTATTATAATTATTGATAATTTTATTATTTTTATTTCATGCTATTTGATATATTTTGCTTATGGATTTATATATATTGTAGATTTATTTATTTATTTTATACATTGTATTGTTTTATTAATAAATTTATAATCTTTATATATATTAATTTTTTTTATATTGTTGTATTTTATGTTATATATTTATTTATTTATTTACTTTATTTTATTTAATTAATTTTTATTTATGCTAATGATATTATTAATTAAATTATTGGATTACTTGATGTAATTAATCATTTTTAATTATATTTATTTAAGGGTTAGTGTTATTTAATATATGTCATTATTCTATTTGTTATTGTTATATATGCATATGTGTTTATGTTTTATATTACCTTTATTATTTATTTAATTGGTTAAGAATAAAGTTATTTATTATTTATTATTTGTTGTTAATTATATTGATGTTATAATTGTGTTTGATATTATTTTGCATTTATGTATTTGAGTGTTAGTTATGTTAAGAATGTTCTAAATTTGATTTAATTCATGTTAAGTAATAATGTTGTTAAGATACATTTGATTATTATTATATAATGTAAATATATATTAATGTTATTAATAATGTTTATTTGTTTATTATATTATAGTTTGATTAATTTTTAATTTTTAAATTTTTTAGTTATGCTAAGATTGTTCTAAATTTAATTTAATTCATGTTAACTAATAATGTTATTATGATACTTTATTTGATTATTATTATGTAATGTAGATATATATTAATGTTATTAATAATGGCTTAATTATTTATTATATGTTTAGTTTTGATTATTTTAATTTTAAAATTTTTAATTTTTAAATTTTTAATTTTTAGATTTATAAAGAAGGGTGAATTTGACTGATTAGTGCTTGTTTGTTTTATTTATTAGGGGTTTCCATGTGTTACTTAGCTTAAGGCCATCATCTTTATTCATGTTATTAGAGGTTTTTTCGATTTCTATAGCTTCCTTTACATGATGTTGTTATGTAAATAACTAAAAAAGCCATGTATAACTATTAACCAATAACATGTAATAAATTAGACCATGATGGGGTGACAAAAGGCAAACTAGTGGCTTGGGAGGTGGCCTCTAGATCTCACCCACGCAAAATTAATGAGGATTAATCTTGTTGGGCACACTGAATTTAGTGCTTATCTAAGGAAGCTCTAAAGAATTGAAGGTGTTTAATTGCCATGCGTCTGGTCGTGAGGGAACTTTTCGAGAGTGGGGAAATGAAATGTAGGTTTGTGGAGGGAGGAACTTTGACATACGCATTGGTTGGCTTCAAGAATGAGTCATTCCTCAATCCCTGGTTAAGGATATCAGTGGTCCATTACATTTGCAAGAATTTGGGTGGTGCGATTGCTCTGTGAGTGGAGCAGGGGATAATTGTCTGAGATCTATGGGCACAATGTTTGGAAGGGCCTCACAATTTTCTTATGCAGATAAAAAGGGTTGGGACTTTTCTTCTTTGTGTCTGTTTTGTTGGGTGTCAGTTTCTCAGAGTGATAGCTACAAAAGGTGGGGATATCCTCTCTTTGGTGTTTAGAGATTGACCAAGGCCTCATGTATTCCTGCTTGCGGCAACAAAAGTATAGGTTCCCTATCATTTCTCTATTGCATTATGGTTTATGTATTAGCGGGTCTCTTGTGTGGTTTTAGAAGTGTTTTTGGGTTGGGTATTTCCAGCCTATAGGGACAATGACATCTCTAGTTGGTTGTTGTTTTTTATTTTTATTTCTATGGTTATTAGAAAGAGGTGGTTTCATTTAGTGGGGTGTGGAGTGCCTTTGATACTTTACTCTCGCAGGCATACCATGCTTGTGCTCGGTTGTTGGTGACGATAATGGTTTATGGGGTACGTAATCCAGCCACTAGGTATGAGGGGTGAGCAGTGCAACTTGTAGGGGGCCTGGGTGAGCAGACGGTCTCAGTGGGCCTTCTTTCTTGGCAGAAAGGGTTATGATTTGCATTGTTAGTGTGGGGGAAGTGAAGGACTAGTTTGAGGCATGATGCACTACTATAAGAAGGGTTTTTTTAAGACATTTATTTAAGGCAACATTTTAATTTCGTCTCTATTTTGTAATTGTCTCAAATTAAGACAAAAGAAAAGTGGGCTCAAGTCAATAATTGTGTTATTAATTAACTCAAAAGAAAAAGAAAAACCCTTTTAGTGGGCTAAAATTGTCTGTGGCTTCATTGTTGAATTCTATGATGTGAACTCATCTCGATGAGAGGTTGAAGTGGTGGGAGGCAAGCTAGAGAAGGTGGTTGAGGTGGTGGGAGGCAAGCTAGAGAAGGTATGTGAGGTTGTGGGAGGCAAGCCAAAGAAGATGTGTGATGTTTTTGGTGATGGAAGCAGAGGTAGAATTGAGGTTTCCTGATGCCACTGCACAATAGGGGGCGTGATTATTGGCTCCCTTTTTACTAGAAACCCACTTGTAGGAAAATGTCTTATTTGATGGAGTGATGATGAACGAAGCAGTGGATTGTGTATGGTTCTACAATGGGGATTCTCGCTTTGTAGTTTCTCTAAAGGGGAAGGACATTATCTTCAACATAATCAATTTCATTAAGTTAGGTCCCCCGCAACCTAGGTGTTGATGGTGTTAAATGTCGCCAACATTGTAAGGGGATCTCCTCGTTGTGAAGTCCCAATCGGAGCTCACACCATTTGGTGTAGGAGCCCCATCTGATCATATGTTGTGCCCACCATTGCAATGGTGTTTCAAGATATGCCTTGGTTACAATCAAACACAAGAGAACAAAACACTTCCTTGGGGTGGCAAGAATGTGAGCTTTGTGAGACACCCTATGTAATGTATACGAGGGAGACTTCCACAACTGGTGAGGGAAACGAGCCACCTATTAGAAAACTAATAGTACTATCCTAAAATGAGACTCGGGGATAAAGAGAAAGACTTGTTGAATACAGGCAGATTAGTCCACATAATAAACAACAATCGTTAAAGCATAACACTCATTCAATAATAACCATAGCTAAGCAACGAATTAGTTCATTAAATTAATATGTAAATGAAGCAACATGTACCATAAACATAACTAAAATAGTCCAACTACATGTACAATACATGTATGCAGAAGTGTCGACTCAGCGAGCTTCTGATTAAAAGCTTAATATCCCAAGTACATTGTTACATGAATGAAACATTGTATCCAATAGTGGAACATGAAGCCATAACTTGCTTCTCTAAAGAATGATCTATCTCCTATGTATTACAAGAGAAGCTAGGGCAAGAGCTATAGAATTCAAGCCTTCCAAAAGCCCCTTGCTTGAGTTATTGCTTGAGTTATGAGGAGCTATTTATAACAAGTTACAATGACCTTCGAGCTTCCTCGTGACTCTTTGACTTCTATGATTTCTATGACTATTCATATTTTATCCTTAACTCATTTCATTCAAGTGTGTGGTTGTTCACATTACACATGTGTCCCTTAGACTTCATTACATATCATTTATTACATAAGACAAATTACAAATGAAACGACAACTATATAAGACAAAATGATAATGGGACAAAGACTCGTCAAATTGACAAGTCATTTTCTTATACATGGAGCTAAATTCTAATGTAAGTGTGCCAAGCTTTGAACTCTTTGGAGATGTCTTTGACCTGTACTGACAATTCTTCAGTGTAGCGCATCTGTACCTCCAGCGCCTCTAAAAATATGTTCTTGGATTTTGACTGCACATTACTCCACAACCATGAAAGCTTCATATGAGCATTGATTGGTGCAATGGTGTACTGCAAAATAATGTCTTTGGTTACCTCTAAGATTTTTCGTTCCGTTGCTTGCTTTCAATGTTTTAATTATAATTTAGTGATATAATTTTGGATGTGTGTGTATTTTTTTGTTACTTAAAATGTATTTCTAAATGTTACAATATTTCAAAATTGGTTATATATATATATAATAGATATATTAAAATATATATATAATTATATATATATATATAAATATATATTATATATTTTCAAAATATTAAAATAATTTTAATTTTTTTAAATAATAAAATAATCAAACAAAATACATATCAAACAAAAATATCATATTGTGGTGTAGTTAAAAAAAATATATTTGCACTCGTGTACTTTAAAAAATAAATTATTTGCAATATTTTTATTGTAATTTGATAATATAATTTTAGATGTGGGAATCATTTTTTGTTATTTGAAATGTATTTATAAATGTATTTATAAATGTGTAAATAAATTCAATTCTTTAAAAATAGAAAAATAAAAATTAAAAAATACACAAATTATTGATGAGACCTGATCAAATCTAATGAATTCCAAAGCTAAGCCAAAGCAGCCATAAATACAAAGACCAAGCAACTGTAATGACCATATACTTAACCAAAATATGACTTGAATTTCTATGGAAGGAATGAAGGTGAGAATATGCATAATTATTAATCGTGAATATAATTACATATGTTCCACTTGTAAATATAGACATAACCAATGGATTGACAACATGGGCGATATATATAATGGTATACCTCCTAATTCTAATGATATATACATCAACTAAATTCCATACATCTCAGAGATAAATTGATTGGTCATATACCACCTTAATGGGGTAATTATTCACGTAATGATCCATCTCTATCACCAACACTGCTCAATTTCCCAACTTCGTCCTCTCCATTGTTGCCCTCCATAGATACCACCATTACAAACTTCCATGGATGTGATTAGTCGACAATCATAATTAGCTTTGGAGCGAGGATTATATAGAGTGGTATACACAGTGTGTATATCCATGAAATCTTGGGTAGACTTATCCTTCCCATCTGGGGGCACAACATTTGGGTGATGGAGTGTGACCAATCTTCGACATGATACCTTTATTTCTTGCTTTCCCCAAACGATAATCACAAAACATGGTACAAATCAATACTGCAACAATTAGTACTCTTCATCTTCAATTGATCTGACCCCTGGGAGCTTTGAACCTGGGCATATATAACTCGTATTCATCTCTTATTTCCATACTGAAATTTTCTTTTCTAATGAATCTTCAGAGGAAATACCATCCTCATCCCAATCTCTCCTCCAAATTGTAGAGGCAATGAATTTTGAATATCTGATGACAATAATACTAAATTTATTGTTTGTGCATAGATTGATCCTATTTGGCTACTACGAATCTGAAAAACTATATGAATTCTAGAAAAAAAACCCATATTTATCTATATATGAGAGTGATTGAATGGAAGGACAAATTTAAAAAAACAAAGGAATTGAATGGAAATGGAGAGAAAGAAGTGGAGGTCTTAGATTATCTTAGGGATGATGATATTCAAGAACATAGGAGGTAGCCTTCTCAACACTCACGAGTCATCAACGTGGCTAAGAGCCTGCAAAATATGTCATCTAATAGAAAGTGGGGAGAGAATGTAAGACACATAAAATGGAAACCCAATAAAATGTATATTAATTGATCTTAAAAAATGATGTACAATGTGTGCATATTAATACATACAAGAAATAGTTGAATCAATTCCTAGGAGTTCTTGGACTTCAATAACTACCCAAACTAACCCAAGGTTAATCTCGAGGATTAGTTATCTAACATTCCCCCTTTATTCAGAGGGATGTACCAAAGTCCAAGAATGAGAGCTCAAAATGCAGAAATGCATCTCAGCCAAGAGTTGAATGTCTCTCAAGAAATGGTTTTTAAGGATGACCACAAACCAATATGGGAGAAATCAAGGTCTCAACCAACACTAACTCTAAAACCTTCATAGCAGTTCTGAGAACAACAAAAAATTTGGTTTTAAGTTGACCACAAACTCTGGAACTATCACAACATTTCCTCAAACAATTCCAAATATGGAAGTTCTCAATCAACTCAATCAACTCAAATCTGACTCAACCTCACTTGACATCTCGAACTCGAACCTATAGCAGACCATCAACAATTTCCCCCTTGTCGGATAGAGGGCGAGAAGTACTCTTCATCACTGTAAGGAGGGTCACCACTCTGGAACATATTCTTCGATGTGACTTTTAAATCTTCTTGGTTGTTTTTGTCCAATCCCAAGAAGCAATCCATTCGAAATTTTCCTTCTCTCTTGCAGTAGTCAATCCATTCAAAATTTTCATTCTCTCTTGCAATAGTCATCTCTCTGGAACATCTATTTGTATGATGATTTCACTTTCCACAATGCTCACACGGGTGAAGATCAAAACACTGATCTTTCACATGTCCAACACTATTACACTGTTGGCATCTATCAACTTGTTCTGGAACAACACTGTCCCTAGATCCAACACTTCAGAATTGTATAGGTTTAGCAAAATATGGAATGTGAAAAGATACATCCAAAATTTCCTTGTTGTAACCTAAACCAATTATGTGTTTATTGTGTGTAATCTCTTCCCATGGTATTATAAAAGTTTTGGTGACGATAGGCTTCACATTTGTATGCAAATGAATCTCACATATATTTTCCTGAACATGACTTTCCACTGCATCCAAATTTGCGTTTGAAATCACTTCATTACTTTGATCATTTTATGACTGATGATTGGGCTCAAACAAATTGTTGTTCTGAACAAAAACATGTTCATAATTCTTCTTTTGTGATTCATGTAGTTCATCTTGCTGAAACTGGGAATCTAGCTCCAAGAATTCAATTTTTCTTTCGCATTTTGCAAACAACAATGGATGTGATAAACGTGTCCTTGCTAAAACTAGGACTTACCTGCTATTGACTTCGTGTGCAGCTCAACATGGTCTTCAAGAGGAAAATAGTATTTTAAATTCCAAGCTTCCTTTTTCGGCTGTGGTTATTCAACTTCAAGTTGGACTGGAACTTGGTGTTCAACTTATATTCTTATGGGTTTCATTTCTTCAACAAATAATTTACAATTTTTTTTTACATCTACTCACAAATGTGTATCTGTCAAATTGAAACCTCCTCAAATGTATTGCACAAATATGGATTCAGAAATCAACTTTTACCATGTTCTAAGCAACAATGCATGAAAATCGTGGTTGTTGTGCTCAATCACTACCGGGTAGTGACGACGGCATTATCTAGCATCAAGAGGTGGACAACATAGAACTCACAACACAATGGTCTTTTCACCAAAATTCATCATCGACACATTCTTTCACTGATTCTTGATTCATTCACCGATCCAATCCAGCCATGTTGTCTTAGAGTCCACATCCTTGATCGCCGTTGAGGAAGCAACCCTCTCTATTCTTGTCTCTGTCTGCATGAAGGCACAAACAGAACTTCAAATCTCCTTTCAAATCCAACTATTAAGCCTATAGGAATTCACCAAAAGCCTGAGAAAGAAGCAACGAATGCCTAGAATGACCACAAAAGGAGTGGCTCAAGTCAAAGGCGGATAAACTTCTCGCTCGGATACCACGATAAGACACATAAATCGGAAACCAAATCAAATGTATATTAATTGATCTCAAACAATGATGTACAATGTGTATATATTAATACATACAAGAAACAAAAGAATTAGTTCACGAGAGTTCTTAGACTTCAATAACTACCCAAACTGACCCAAGGTTAATCCCGAGGATTAGCTATCTAACAGAGAAGCTAGAAAACCCTTGACCATAGAAGTAGAAGATGATGGGCAAGGAGGATCCCAAATCTTCATTCTTTCTGGTCTCCTCTGGCTCCTTTAATTCCCCCTCCACGAGCACGAACATATGAACTGAGACTCCCATCTTGGTACCGATAACAAAGTCCTTGGTGTGAACTCTTTGTGTGGCCATGCTTGTTGTCTACAGTTAGCTAACTAACCTCAAACACAATCATTACAACATTGAAGTGTGTAAGGGGTTGCAAAAACAATAGTTGCTTCTCCTTTGCTTGTGCTTGGATTTTATCCTTTCCCACCATCTCATGCAAATCAAAATCGAATAGAGTGGGCAGGGAAATTCAGAATGTTAAAAGTCCACGGGAAAATTCAAATTCAATTCTATGTGAATCTTTTAATTTATGGATAATTCAGATCATCATGCTCATGGTGGATCATCCACATAAGCCATGGATGATGAGTTTTAATTTCAACCATTTCCATAACTGCGTAACGGACTGGAGACAATGGCGGTGGTCAAAGAACGAGATGCTTTCACATCAATCGGGGAAAGTAGAAAATCCATCTACTAGGTTTTCCGAAAGGTCGAAGACTACGCCAATATTTTTTTACGTATTTAGTGGTGGATAATAAAATATTATTTAATAAAAAAAATATTAAAATTATATATATAAAATATAATCATCATTATTTGTATATATATCCAATATGTTATAAAATTAAATCAATAAGTAATTTAATATATAATATTCAAAATATTCATTAAAAATTAGCCCTAAGAGGTTGAAGAATTGGTGACAACCAAAAGTGGCTGGAAACCAACAAATATAATTTCAAGAAATTTTTAAGTTGTAGTGTTTGAATCATGTTTTTTATGGTGAAAATGGTATCCAAGTAAAAATATTTCAAGAAATTTTGAAGTTGCATTGTTTGAATCATGTTTTTGATGGTGAAAATGAATTCAAACCCATTAAAAATTTGACAAATATAACTTAAATTTATAAAAATCTCTACCAAATTTATCAAAATATTGCAAAAATTTCCATGATTTTCAATGCAAAAAAGCAAGTTGATTAGAATATTGATAATTTTTTTATATAATACCAACCTCTAATGAGGCAGAGGAATTCCCTGGACTTGCAGAATCCCGGGAATTTTTTTTAAAAAATCTTGTAGAGTCACTTTTTGAATCGTGTTTTTGATAGTGGAAATGGATTTATTACCATCAAAAACATCGAGAACACCTAAAATTTTGAAATTTAACAATTATAACTTGAATTTACAAAAATCCTCGCCAGATTTTCTCTAAATATAACATTTCCATAACTTTTCAGGCCAATCCTCCACATCGTTACACTACGCGTAATATCAACCGACCATTACAAACATTTAATATTATCTAATACTTACGATATTCCCGGTAAGAATAGTGCATGTCATATCAACCAGCTGTATTCAAGGTCTAAAGGTATTTAATATTCGCAGTATTCACGGTAAGGTAATTAAATTTCAGTCGGCTAATATACAGGTGGATGACACTTTATCCGTTGATGGTAACGTAATGTCCTTCTAGTCGTCGAATACAGCTGGTTGATGTGTATTCTTCCGTGAATACCGCGAGTATTCTTCGAATACAGTTTGTTGATATGACATACAGAATCCTTACCGTGGATTTCGCAAATATTAAATAATTTTCGAAGACAGTTTGTTGATATGACATACAGAATCCTTACCGTGGATATCACAAATATTAAATGAAATTCGAATACAGTTTGTTGATATGACCTACAGAATCCTTACCGTGGATAATTCAAATATCAAATAACATTAAATACTTATAGTCGTGAATATATTGGGTGGATATGATATATAGAATAACATTAAATACTTAATCGTGAATATAGTGGGTGGATATGATATATAGAACTTTTATAATAAACATTTTGAATATTAAATATTAAGCACTAAGTTAATAATTGACCCAGTGGCGTTTCATATTTTATTATAAATATTATTTTATTCACATCAAACAAATAACATGTAAAAAAACATTAACCTATCACATAATGGATGCTTAATTTTTGCTGTATGAATACAACTAGATGAAGCATTATTTTAGTGGATAGGAAATTTAGTGGAATACGGCCTGTTGATATGACCTATTGAGTCTCGCTTATGAACACTGAATAGAGCTTAAGCTATATAGCAGTGCAGGAGCCTGGAGGCAACATTATATGGTGATCCCTCCAACGATATTTAATACTAGTATGGGGTTAACTGTGGTGAGCCTTGCAACGATAAATCATGCTGATATGTTTAAAATCTTCCGTCCTTGAGTGGTAGTGTGACGAGTTGCAGAGAGTCACTGGAATCGTTTTTCATCTATTGTTTAGTGTTTGATGATTCTTCCACTGTTATCAATAATTTATGAACCATGTTGCGAAGGTCTAGACGTTCTTCTGCACCAGTACATGGCTCTTCTTCTCCCAATGTCACTGCCGGTGCTTCTGTCCGGGAAACTCTCCAGGCTTCAGATTATATTGTCCCCTCCACTACTCAGCCCCATGTTTTGGAAGACGTTCCAGCTGTAATACAGAATCATACTCAATCCATTGCTGGATTAGATGTACCCTCCTCTTCGACCCCCTCTTCTAGCGTTCTTAAGGAGCGGGGTCATACTAAGCAGATCAGCGGAGCTGCTGGTGCAGTTGATACTCGGAATATAAATGCCGATCTCAATGAGCTTAGCAATTACATATCGCAGTACTTGGCATTCATCAAGGTCTTTTCTATCCACTCTCTGCATTTCTCTACTTTTTCATATAAGACGAAAATGAGAAAATTATGTTTGGATTTCATAAAACCAAACTATATATATTTTCATTCGAACAACCAAACATTTCAAAATATATATATATATATATATTTTCGGAAAAGCATTTAAATAAATGCTAAGAAATATAATGGATATTTACCATGGCAATGTATATTAACAAGAGTTCAACGCAACTTCTCCCTCAAACATGTCCACTGCGAAAATAAATAAGATTAATCCAGGAAGAAACATCTTTTGTTCGTCTCCGTGGGATTTCAACCTATATGTGGAGTTTAATTGTCACACGGTTTGGATATTTTAGGGTTATATTTTATATTTTATTTTGTAGAGATTTATTGGAATAGCGAATCTAATTTACATATAATTGAAGGTGAAAAAGTTTTTCAGAGGTTAAATTTATCTATGTATTCCAAAGCACATTTTAAACCTTTGAAAATTTACAATTTTTTACTTGTCATATGGTTTTGATATTTGAGGGTTATATTTTATAGTTTAGTTTGTAGAGATTTATAGTAATAGTAAATATAATTTGTATAATCCAAGGTGTAAGAGTTTTTCAAAGGCTGAATTTATCTATACATTTCAAAATACATTTTAAATATTGAAAATTTACAATCTTTTAAATTATTTTATAGCTTAATTGTGAAAAAAATATATTTAGTGAGTTATGTGTAGCTTGTAAATTCTTTTTCTTGATATGGTTAAAATGGACTGAATCTGCCTATAGTATTTACCATGGTATTTGGCAATAGTATTTACCATGGTATTTGGCATTCGTATCTGTTATGGTATTTTCCTTCATTTTTCCAGGGAAAATAATAAAATAAGGTTTCTAAAGAGTCCATAAGGGAATAGGATCTAGGCATTTGGATTATCTTGACTTGTCTATCTATTTGTGTTTTGTGGAGAACTCTTTGCCAGTTCATGTTTGATCACGGGACTAAAACCAAGCCGAGACTTTTGTCTGGTAGATCGATTATGCTTCAGTGTCCTTGTTTTCTAGTGGATCCATCCAAAGATCACGATTATGCTTTAGTGTCCTTGTTTTTTGGTGGATTCATCGAGGGTTCATGATTATGCTTCAGTGTCCTTGTTTTCTAGTGGTTCCATCCAGGGTTCACCATTATGCTTCAATGTCTTTGTTTTCTCATTTGATGAGCAATCATGTCTGGCATTACAAGGATTCCGATGTTATTGTATGTGTATGTAATATTTTCTTTAATTAATAATATAAATAAAAGATTGCATTTCCATATTCCTTTGTATTCAGTGTGTTTTATTGCAAAAAATTTTAATTAGAACAATAAATTGTGCCAAATCTATTAAAAGATTTAACATTTGAGATCTTACAGTAGTATCACTGAAAGGTTTAAGCAAAAGACTTCTGTGAGAATTATTCTCACCTTCCATTTTCAATGGTATTTAAGTCGGTCTCTTTTGGAAATTTTCCAACTGCTAGTTCGAGGAACTAATCTGGATCTATATTGGGGCAGAGGATTTCTCTCATATATATATATATATATATGGTTTTTGGCGTTGATGGTTTTCTGGGTTGGTCTCTGTGCTTCCCAGTGGGGTTTATCTCATCTAGATCGTAACTATCTTAATCACTTTGAAAGATCACAGACCCAGATCCATGGCAGATCAAGCATATCTTGATCTGATGTGTGACTTTGATAGAAGATCGAGGTTGCCGCATAGGAAGGTCGAATATGTGCTAAAGATAAACCCTCTTGTATTACATTCCAAATCGATCTTGTTAGTGGTTGATCCATTGCTCAGATTAGTGCTTAGAAGCGTGGGAGATCATTTGAAAGTTGGTAGCTAAATTTTATTTGATGATGTTTGTTGGAACTACTACACCTACATGCAGGCTCTCAGTTAGAGCATTGGATTGCATGCAAGCGGAATCTTAGTTAGAGCATGCGACTACAGACAACTACTACACATTTACATGCGGACTCTTAGTTAGAGCATGGGATTGCATGCAAGATTCCTTTTGCATGATTTACTCCTTGATTTGCTCCTTCTTTAACTCTGCAACTGACTAGTTATCTCCGGGACTTGTTGTAGGTGTTGAGTCTTCTCATTGATCACCACTATAGTGCATTACCTTGGGATCTTCACCCAGTAACACTATATCATGAGCATTGTAACATATTTTCTAATGAATTATTATTTTCTTCCTTCGATTTTCTTTTAGTGTTTTTGCTCTGCAAAGCTCTGTGTTCAACCTTTACTAGCTAGATTCATCTATGCAGGTTTTCTAACACATTTACACACGCTGCTTGGACGAGAGTGGTGAATTTGGCAATCAGCGTTGGAATCAACACCCTAAGAATGAATGCAACTATTTCCTACTTTGACACTTACTGCCGTACTCGGTTGCCTGCCAATCTTGTATAGGCACAATGGGACTTGTTTGGTGCACACACCTATGAGCGGATTGATCACCCTAGTTCTTTCCGCACAGAATGGACAAAGATTGCTAAGCAGAACAAGGCATACAACTGAACTACTTATCCAGGTTCAAATTATGCTTCTGTTGACTTCAAATTCTTAAGCAGACTCAATTTTGAATATAGTTTGACATATAAAGCATTTTCGTATCTTTCGGGATTTCTTCTCTTATTATAAGGGATTATGCATTCAGTTTTGTTAATTATTTTTTATTAGTTTGTTTTGTATTTATTTATTTATTTAAT
>APFE030556641.1:2285-26078 GCA_000404065.3 Pinus taeda | reverse complement strand
TTTGCATCTTGAAATTGTAATAGAAGATAATTTTTTTTACAATTGTGACAAAATCCAAACTTGCAATCCTAACCACAGCAATTGCCAGCCAAACTACTCCCTAATATATATTTAGAATTGAAAATTATTATTATTTTTTTTTACAAACAATCATTCCTTAAAATAACATCTCATAATTTGAATAGATGAACGTCCAGTCACTACCAAAAAAATGTACATTAATGTCTAGATCTACTTACTATTTTCTAACTCTATTCCTATACATCTTTACTCGTTTTAGTCTGAATGGTTTATTCCTTGTTTCAGTTTAAATGGTTCATTTATAACCTGATTCTAAGAAAATTGAAAACTATGAGCTTTTACTTTTTCCGAATATTGCATCCAATAAATGAATAGCCTTGGAAGAAATTCAATGGTTTAAGTTTTGAGAATGGATTGTTTTTGTTTCAACTATATATATATATTTTTTCAAATGCTGCCCTTTCCCATGCACTTAATTTAATAATGTTCATAATGATTTATATGATGTTTTGGTGATTTATTCTCATATTCTTTGTTTCAACATCAAGGTGAACTACTTTAATAAGAATACTTGAAATGACCTTAGATGATCATTCTTTTGTTAAACAACCAGCTCAGCGTAGTGAATATACAAGCAAATAGCACTTAGCTATCAATATAACTTTGCTTTTCCCTTATATGCTTAAGAGGAATTATCTCAGGTAAGATGGCTATGCCATTTGATTCTTGCATTCACAAGAGTTATGTATTTGTAATGGCTATGTCATTTGATGGTTGTACTCACAAGAGTGGTGTATTCGTAATAAATTTGGTGTATTCGTAATTTTTATTTCTTAAGAAAATTAAAATCTTTCTAGTTGATTAATGATTAATAGTTAAATTGATTGAATAACTTTTGTTTAATAAAATTAAGAGCATAAAATTATTGAAAATTATAGGTGGATTTTGCTTCTTGTCTGTTACAAAAACATGTATTACAAGTCATAATAATTTTATTTGTCTATTCTTTTTTCTCTTCTTCTTATTTGTTACAAAAGCACGTATTGCAAGTCATAATAGTTTTCTTTGCTTATTTTTTTTCTACTAATTGGTTACATATGGAACTAAACAATTCTTGCAAACAAAGAGAGTCGTGCTTATCCATAACATGAACTAAACAATTCTTGCAGACAAAGAGGGTCATGCTCATTCATAACATTAATTTGTACAAATTATTCTATTTTATGTGAATATTCTATTCCATGCGAGTTATTTATTTATTGGAAAGAAGAAAACATTTTCAACATTTTCATTCAATCTTGTCATAATAGAAAATACATGAGAACCTTCTTTATTGTTTTTACATAAAAAAAATTGTCATACCACTTCATGTGTATAATCTACACCCTATAGTTTTCAATAGTTCAAAACAAAAACATAACTTATTCAACCCCTAAGAAAATATACTTTCAGATAATAACCGTTCATGTACAAATACAAGCTGATATGTGAGAGTAACCAAATTTAGGTCTTCTTGTTTTAATTGCATTCTTATCAAATGCTTAAGCTATGGTGCATTATAAATTTCTCCCAACAATCCTTACTTAAGCGAGAGTGCAAAATAATTTGGAAATTGCTTGCTTGAGTAAGTTAACATCACTAATAATGCATTAGTCACATCTCTTATGTGATATTAACTGTGTAAAATGTCTCCAATTTCAAATATAGGGAGTTCTAACTTATGATTGCTCTTATTTGAAGCAAGTCCAACTTTGTTGTTTACGATAGGTTGATAACAATGAGCAACATACAATACTCATAGAAAAAGTTTCCATGGAAGCCCCAACCATCCATATGCCCTATACCCCTTACAAGTGCTTTGCTTTGCAGCAATGATAGTTCCTTCTCAAGATTTTGCTTCAGATAGTGATCCAAATAATACAACTGTGTGTGCCTCTATTTTTGTTTGTCTCTTTGTATGCTTTCATTTCTCAAGGAATTTATCACATTATATTCTCATTATCCGAGTAGGTGATAACACATTTGTTCACGCATTGACCATCAAATGACTAAAAAGAAAATGACAATGTATGAAGTTAACCTTATAATATTATTTTTTTAATAATTTAATTTTATTTATTTGAATGTTGATTGGTTTCCTGAGTTTGTAATGATGCTTTTACACTGAGCAGTGTCAGGTTATAAATTCTAAATCAACAGACGCTGCACTTGCAGTGCTAACTTTGGTGCAAAAATGCATGTGGCCTTAATGCATTTATTGCCTAACCACCTGTTATTGTTCTCCTAAGCTCCATAGGCCCATGTCTAACATAGATTGATTATGATCAATGTGATGACTATCATATTCAAAGCTCACTGAATTCAACTGAGCAATGACATTGTAAAGTAAGTTGATATATTCTGCCCCTTTTAGGTAATCTCTCTACCAATGTTTACATTTATTAAAATCTAATATCATAAGTTTCATTGATTGATAAACTCCTTAGCATTTGACAACAAAATAAATTTGGGCAGCCAAACAATTCAAGCAGACACCCGAAAACAAACAATTTTTAGTCAGTGTACTGACCACCATGTCACTTTATAGATTGGTGACATGTAGAAAAATATTGGAGGTTTTTCATTGAAATCAAACGTAGATGATACTGCTATTCTATTCTACTATTTTGCAGAATGGGGTTTACATATTGCAATCAAACGTAGATGATACTGCTATTCTGCAGAATGGGGTTTATTAAAGCGAGATATCTCTATCAGCTAGCCTCAGGGGTTTATTAAAGCGAGATATCTCTATCAACTAGTCTCAGGTATATCTCTCTTCTCTCCATCATGGGTATACTTAAACTTTGTTAAGTATATAAATACGGAATTGGATAATGAAATTTCATATAACTTAATATCAAAATTCAATGGTGCTAAACAATTAAGCTCTCTCTCAGCGCACCCATAATAAGAATATTCATTCCACTTATTATTATATATATTAAGCCATGGGAATGTGTAATAACATAATTATTATATATATTTAAATGGGATTAAACAGTGAATACACGTTGTTAAACATTAAAAATATTAAACTTACTGAATGCATGTTGTTAAACATTAAAAATATTAAACTTATTTAATTGTTGAATGGGATTTATTAAAGCAAGATATCTCTATCAGCTAGCCTCTGGGGTTAATTAAAGCAAGATATCTCTATTAGCTAGCCTCAGATATATCTCTCTTCTCACCATCATGGTTACATGTAAACCTTGTTAAATATAGAAATATGGAATTGGACAATGAAATTTCATATTAACTTAATATCAAAACTCAATGGTGCTAAAACAATTAAGTTCTCTCTCTTAGCACATCGATGATAAAAATATTCATTCTACTTATTATTATATATCTTAAGCAATGGGAATGTGTAATAACATAATTATTTTATATATATAAATACACAAAGTAATATATTTAAATGGGATTAAATAGTGAATACAAGTTGTTAAACATTAAAAATATTAAACTTACTTAATTGTTGTATTTTCAATTTTTTATTGTAAGTTTTTTTAAATAATTTTTGTTTAGTCACACAAACCTTCTATATTACATATTTCACATATAATATAAGTTCTATTTTATTTATAGAAAAATTTACATTTATAACAAATATATGTTTGAAATTATATTTTATTTACAACTAAATAAATATTATGAATTTTTCTAGGCAAAAAAAAAAATAAATAATATTTTTTAAATGGTTGAAGATTTAATAAAGAAGAAGATACCTAAAAATTTATATATTTACTTTAGCAATAACAAAATCACATATGTAATATTTAAATGACATTAAAGGGTGAATGCCGTTGTTAAACATAAAAAAAAACTAAACTTTACTATGTTGAAATTTTTTTTTTTAATATTATTATAAGTTTTTTAAAAATAGTTTTGGTTAGTACACAACTTTTATATTAGAGTTTATTCTATTTCAATAGAATTATATTTACATTTACAACTAAATAATGTTATAAAATTAATATTATATTTACAACTAAATATATATTATGATTTTTTTCTCCGAAAAAAACAATAAATAACATATGATTTTTTAATGTTGAAGATTCAATAAGAGAAGAAGATTAAGTAAAGTTTGTATATTTAACTTGAATAAATAAAACAAAACCCACATATCTGTAAATCGATTAAGTACAAATCCATATGATATGATATGTTCTAAAACTAGCTATTTTTTGCAATAACATTTTTTTAAATACATGCCGAACTAGCAAATGAAATACATACATCTTCCACGCAAAATACCCTAAAGTAAGCGACATGGACTAGCTACTATGTAACCCTTATTCTATATGCATTTTAAACACAAATATTTGTGGATGACTTACACCAATTGTGATAAATAAAATGTTGAGATCATTAGAGTTTGGAAGACTTGTGCATGTCAAAATACTAGGGAGAAAACATTGTGGATTTGTCCTCTTTAGTAACAGTTATTGCTTATGAAGTTTTTCGAGTCCCTATTGCACTTTTACTTGTATAGTACGTTTCAACATCTCATAATAAAATGCAAAGCATTATACTGTAGCTTTTTTCTCTTCATTTTCTCTTTTTTTTGTGTAAATCAGAAGGATATATTATAGTACAAAAATATGTTACAAAAAATCTTCCATTGCAGATTGAGGCATGATAAAACCAGTGGGCCCGGCACAAAACTCAGACCCTAAACAACATTGCCTAAACCGTTGCCAGCACACCACGCAGGGTGGCCACGCAGAGAACTACAACGAAAATAGAGACCCCTACTAAATCGTGGACTGTTAACAGAGTTACATAAACAAAAGATAGGAACCAGCTGCTGTCAAATGCAGCATAGAAGAGAAAAACATAAGCATATTACTGCGGAGGATTTCCAAACTGGCTTAGAGTGTCTAGACCTTGCTCCATAACGTGCTTATCAACCCGAGCATGCAAGGTGTGATAATTTTGAACTTCCTTCGAAGGTGCAGGCTGCTGATCAGCATGGAGCATAGGATCAGGGCTGAGGGTCTGCCTGAGAAGTTTGATGAGGAGCGTCAGCTTCTTGTTAACCAATTCCGCCACACCATGCACGGCAGAGATTTTGGCGTTCAGACTCTTGTAGATCTCAAGCATATTGTTCAGTTGCTCGTCAGAGATGGAAACTTCCCGCTTGGAATGCTGTTGCACTTCCTCCTTGGATTCTAAAGCCTTGGCAAGTAGGGTCTTGACCTTCCAGCTCTCCGCCTGCGTCCTTACGAACTGGGTAGCCCGTTTGGAGGCAGTGCCCGGGTCGGTAACCAGTCAACCTCCCCAACGATGTCATCCTCAGTGCGCTGTAATTCTTCCTCCTTGACCGAAGCTTCCAACTCCGTGATTTTACGCTTGTTGCTCGCCGTAGTTCGAGTTTCATACATTCTCTTCGCAGCTTGAAGCTCCTTATTTTCCGTGATGCTTCTGCAGCTGTCCGCCTTCATGGTGCACCGACTGTCCTTTTCTTGTTGGCAGAAACGCTTCCAAGAAAAATGGTAACCCAGAGAGATGCCCGAAGGAATTGCAATGGAGCTGGTTCCTGGGTTGGCTGATATATAATCATTCTTCATTCGGTTTCCCGTGTTGCCCGTGTTCAGACGAGGCGAGGTGGTAGTACTGTCACCATAACTTCCCGGGAGGGCCGAGAATCCCGAGGGATGTCTCCAGATCCTAAAATGAATGTTGCTGTTATCCGCTTGAGTACGTGCCTGCCATGTGTCCCTTCTTCTTGGTATGCGGCGGTGATACGCTCTGCAGCCTGCCATGTCATAAAACCTTTCTGTTTTCGCTTGTTTTTGCCATAATTGCCTCCGCTGCGCATGTCCTTTCTTCCGGCACCAACGATCCAAACTTCTTTCCTTACCTGTCTGTTTCATCATGCTTTACCGTTGGCGCCTATCTTCTCCGGTTAAGCCCGACAAGTGTTGACAAGGTCCTGTTTGGCCAGCTGTAGGTACCTTTCCTTGAGGTCCGGACAGTCCACCTGGTGCCAACAGCTGTCCCAAATCTCGTCTGGATTGTCAATGCCATAGTTTGCCAAGTAGTCTGCCAGCCCATTAGCCTTACGTCTGACCGCCTGGAAAACTAACCCGTTCATCTCGACAATCAGTTCTGCAATATTCTCCGTCACCTTGGCGAGTCTCCAGTGTTTCGTGGCTCGACTTGCTATGGTGCCTGCATAGATCTTCTTAGCCACTGAGATTACCAGAGATGAATCCCCTTCCACAATCACCTTGTTAGTCTGCAAATTCTTCAGAATTCTAAGCCCGTGCTCAAGCGCAGCGAACTCCATCTCATTGTTCGTGCTTTCTCCTAGCTCTCTGCAGTATATGTGAATAATTTCGCCACCCTGATTCCTTATGACTCCTCCAATACCTGCTATCCCAGGGTTCCCTCTGGACGCACCATCAAAATTGAGCTTCAGATTTCCCTCCGGCGGACAATTCCACTTGGTGGCATCCGAATTTGGTAGCTGTTGGCATCTCGGCGAAGTGCTGCTGTGGTTCGCTTCCAACTGAAAGCGTTTTAGGATGAGTAAGTCACGATCTGATATCTTCTCTGTGGGATCCACTTTACATTTCGTTTGAATTAGCTGTTGAATGTTGGTTAAAACAGTTTCTTTGGAGTGCTCTGCATTTCTGTGTTCATCCTGAAATATTCGTCTATTGCGTTCTTTCCAGATTGTCCATAGAAGGAAGTCTGGCATGGTTTTCCATATACTATTGACCCTTTGATTATTGGAGAAGTTATTTTGCCAATTGAGGATGGTATTATAAATTGACCCTCTATCTCTGTTGGAATCACTTAGAATTTCCTCCATCCAGTTCCATAGTTGATTTGCCCATTCACATGAGTTGAACAAGTGATTTATTGTTTCTTCTTCAGCTAAGCACATTGGGCATCTAGAAGGTCCACTGAAACCTTTTCTTCGTAAATTATCCCAGGTTAAGGTTCTGTTTCGCATCAGAAGCCAAAGGAATGTCTTGATTTTTGGCCAAAATAGGCTGTCCCAGACCTTGTTGTTCCATGGCACTGCCTCCTCATGCTCAGCCTTATCCATTATTTCCCTCGCTTCTTTTAATGAAAAATTGCCACTACCTCTCAAACCCCATCTTAGCTTGTTTGGTTCTTCTGCTTTCCGAATCTTTCTTTTTTTCATTTTATCATTAATTTGCTGTGTGCTTTCATTTCTTTCATTGTGGTTGTCACTGCTGAGACTAATCCATTCCCTCAAGATGGGATCCCTATTGTCCTGATTCCAGTAGTGGTGGACTCGGTGCCTGCCTTCATTTTGGATTGAGAGTTTGAGCGACGATAGTTCTGGGGTGTCCAGTTTTGGGAGTTGCTGCCAGGCATCCTCCCAAAACAGGGCTATCCTACCATTGCGGATTTCCCAGAAGCTGTTCTCCTGTACTATGCTTCAGTTTTTGTGCGCAAGGTTCCATATAGGTGAGCCTTCCGGGACCTTTTGTAGTCTGATCATGTCCTGATTGTTGTAGTCGGGAGTGTACTTTTCTTTCCAATATCTAGCCCACGGCAAATTGGGCTCTTTTATCCACCTCCACCATAGTTTAGCACCACAGGTCCTGTTGACAATTGATGGGTCTACGAGATTTGGTCCCCCCATGGATTTCGGCTTGCATAGCTTATTCCAAGCTACCAATGCCCATTTTTTCTTATCCCCATTGCCGTTCCAAAGGAAGGTTCTCTGAATGTTTCTCATTTGCTGTAGAATTCCCTTGGGAGCTGGTAGCATAGACAATAATTACTGCGGCATGGCCTGTAACACTGTCTTAGTTAAAACTAAACGGCCAGCGAAGTTTAAAGCCCTGTGTGTCCAATGTTTACATTTTTTCTACATGTTGGCTAAAACCTTCTCCCAGTGTGTTTTCTGCGAAGGTTTGAGAGTGAGGGGAGCCCCTAGATACCTCGATGGCAGATTGCCTATCCTAAAACCAAGAAGTTGAGACAGATGAGCCTGAATAGCTGGATGAGTATGAAAGAAGAATATCATTGATTTGGAGAAATTTATTTCCATTCCCGAGGCTTTACTAAAGAGATCTAAGATATGCCTAAAAGCCAAGGCCTCTTTGACTGTGGGGATTCTGTGTAACATTGTATCGTCCACGAACTGTTGATGCGTGGTGGCCAGTAGAGTTCTTATCGGTTGAAGACCCTTAATGATTCCATCAGCTCTCTTCTTGGATATAATTCTACTGAGACCTTCCATAAGAATGACAAACAAGAATGGGGACAAAGGATCCCCCTGCCTTATTCCACGCGATGGTGAGAAAGGTTTAGAGGGTGCTCCATTAACAAGGATTGAGAATCTTGAGGATTTGATGAGGGCTAAACCCCAGCTAATCCATTGCCTGCAAAAACCAAAAGCTTCCAGTATGGCTTCTAGGTACCTCCAGCTCACCTTATCATATGCCTTCGAGAGATCAAGCTGCATCAGCATTCCTGTTTCTTTCCTTGAGTGTAGAGTATGGATCATCTCCTGGGCCAGGAGGATATTGTCTAATATCTGCCTTCCCTCTACATAGCCCGATTGTTCTTCAGATATGATGCCCGGAAGAATCGACTTTAATATGTTGGCTACAACTTTTGATATTATTTTGTAAATGACATTGCATAGGGCTATAGGTCTGAACTTTTCAGGGGTATTGGCTTCCTCTACCTTAGGTATGAGCGCTATAAAGGTTGAATTGATGGATTTTAGGATTGATCCTGATCTTCTGGAGTTCTCAACCACATCCCACACTTCCTGCTTTATGATATGCCAACATGCCTTGTAAAATTTGATGGTGAACCCATCAGGTCCTGGGGCTTTGTCATTTGGCATGCTATTAACCGCTTCCTACACTTCTCCCAGTGTAATTTCCCTGCAGAGGGCCCAATTCTGATCAGAGTTGATAGATTTAGGTATGGCTTTTAGTAGTTCCTTGATGGCTTCCTCTCTGTCTAAGTGTGGTTCCTGAGCTATGGAATTGAAGTGTTCCCAGAGCAGTGCTGATATGTCGTGGTGATTCTTCAGTGGTTCCCCATCTTTATTTTTCATTTCCAGAATTTTGTTTGCACTCCTGTAGTCTAGAGCTGATCTGTGGAAAAATTTGGTGTTCTGCTCCCCTTCTTTTAACCATTGGATTCTTGATTTTTGTTTCCATAGGGTTTCTTCTTGTCTACACCGATCGTGCCATTGGTGAGTTAGACTTTTCTCCTACTCAGCATATTCCTCATTACTATGCCCAGAAGCCCAGTCTTTGTGGATTTGTTCCAACTTTTCTTCTATCCGGGTTTTCTCCTTAAAGATGTCCCCAAATACTGTTATGTTCCACTCCTTTATTTTTTCTTTGATGATTCTTAACTTATTCTGTAGGTTAAACATTTTGGAGCCTTTACCTTCTAGGGGTTCGGGCCACCATTTTTCCACTAGCTTGAGGAAATTGGGGTGATCCAGCCAAAATTTTTCAAATCGGAATGGTTTGTTCCTCGGAGTGCTCTGCACCACAACTGTGAGTGATATTGGCCATTGATCCGAGCCTCCAGTTGGGAGGATATCTGATTCTATAGTGATGCCATCCATTATGATATTCTCAGAGATCAAGAATCTATCCAAGTGGGAATCAATCAATCTTTCTCCCCCTCGTCTGTTATTCCAAGTGAAGTTGCCACTCTTGGGGAGAATATCTACTAATTTCACATCATCAATGAAGCTGGTGAAAGTCTCCGTATCCTTGTTTAGTTTTCTTAGACCCCCTTTCTTCTCCAGAAGGGTAGTTATCATATTGAAATCTCCCCCTATAATGCATTTAGATCTTGGGTATCTAGCAATAAGTTTATTTAAGGAATTTAAGAAACTTATTTTGTCCTCTATTCTTTGTGGTCCATATACATTAACACATAAGAAAGATTCAGAGTTACCTGTGATTTGAGCTTCCACAACAATGAAATGTTTGTTCGCTTCGGCAGAGATCACCTGAATATCTCTTGTATCCCATAGCGTTGCTAGACCGCCTTCTCGACCTTGACTTTATACTTCTAGATAATTTATATTCCTTTCGATCTTCTTGTTTATCTTGGCCATGCTGGAGCTGCTGCATTTAGTTTCTTGAATGAACATGATCTCCGGATTGAACTTTTGAAATTTACGCTTCAGGACTCTTTGTTTTGCTTGGCTGTTCAGCCCTCTGGCATTCCAAGATATGATCTTCATGATTAACTTACGGTTTTAATGGTAGGACGAGAAGGCGCTAAGTGCCTTCATCTTCCCTGAGTTGATCATTATCATGCCTAGCTCCTGCAGAGCCTCACCATTTGTCCTTCTGCCTCATCTTTTCTTTTGTTTGGAGCTGGATGAGTTCCATGTAAGACTTTTGGAGGGTTACCACTCCCTTTTGCTACACCTAGCTTCCTATTCTGCTTTTCTAATTCTGCTTTCTGCCTTGCTATGAACATATCATTTATCTTCCTTATTTCTTCCTCTGGTGCGTTTTCTATGCCTTGCGTTTTCCATTTCTCAGCTATGCCTGGTAGATTCATTCCTTCCCTGGATAACACCTCCTCCAGCCTCCTCCAGCTCGAGATCTTCACTTCCTCCATCGCTGGTAAGCATGTTTGTGTCCTCCTCCTACTCTTCTGGCCTTTCCTGCATTTGGACTTCGCTAATGTTCTTGTTCCCTTCCTCTGCAACCCTGGTTTGTACTTCCCTTTCCTTATGCTCCTTATCTGCTGCCTAGGTTCTAAGTCCATCCTCGGAATCTGATTCTGGATCTAAGATCTCAAAAGTATTATTATAGTTGGTTCTACCTGTTCCCGCCTTGTTCATTCTTCTTCTATTGGCTCTCTGCCTTGACTTTGGTGTGATGAAGTTATCTTTAGCTTTATTCCCTTGCTCCATTTTAGTGTCTTCTTCCTTCTTGTTCATTGGGCATTCCCTTATTAAATGTCTGTGTTCGTGACATTTGCGACATCGAAATGGGATCTGCTCATAGTCTATTGCATGAAAGTAGTCTTCATCTCTGTATTCAAGCCATAACCCTTCGTGCAGTGCTCCCGAGACATCCATTTCAACACATATTCTTGTGCATGAGGTGTATTTCTTTTGCAGGGTTGCTTCCGAGGCTTTGATAAAAGTGCCCAACCGATCTCCAATTTTCTTGAGCGCATTTGAACCCCAATAATTTATTGGGATAGAGAATAATCTAATCCAAACTGGAACTTGAGTAAACGATTCTTTTTCTGGGGTAAGGTTTGCCTTCCATGGTCACATGTACAGCCCAGCCGAGGCCATGAAATATGGGTCTCCATCAAAAATCCTATCCTTATCTTCCAGGTTGGTAAAAACCACTGTGAAGAAACCTTTAGCTCCCAAATGTAATCTGACATCCCCTTTGGGCTTCCATTGTTGCCTAATCCATTGACATAGGGCCCTTTCCGTTGGCCACATGCCCATAAACTTGCAAATGACTGCGTGTTTCGTCATATGCTCTCGGTAAGCTTGTATCTCCGGATCCGTGATGACAACCCTTAGGTTATCAGTTTTTATTGGTTTGCAGATCTCGTTCGTTGTGGGGTACTTCCTGTGGCTCGAGCTTGTGTCCCCTTTCGTTCCTTTGTTCTCCTGCCATTTGTCTGCATTCTCCCGTTATTCTTCTGACTATTTTCCCTTGTTATCTGCCATTTTTTGTCCTGTTGTGGCTTTGTTTTCATTGTTTCCTGACCCGTCATCTTCTGCTCCTCTGACTTCTGTATTGTTGTCTTGATCATTACCTTCTGCTTGTTTTTTCTTCTTGTTTGTCCCTCCAGGCTGCTTGAAGCCATCATATCCCGAGATTCTGACTCCTTCTCTCACGTTCTTCTTCTGCTTTTTCATGATTATTTGTTTATATGAAGGGGTCCCAATGGACCCCTCTGCCTCCATCCGGGCGGTCAGCTCTTGACCCTTTCTGAACAAAGCTGCAAACCGGGGTCTGTGCGTTGCCAGGTCTGAAGCGATTTCAGTTTCTCAGAAAACTAGTTGCTCTTCATTTTCTCACCTTGCATAAGCTTGTCAAAATAACTTTCATGTAAAAAATTTGAAATTTTGGAATTTAGTACTACTTCAAATTTTAATAGTATAACTTCTATTTTGTTTTTGACAAAATCATTCTATCTACATGGCTACATGGCTTTGACCGAGGAAGCATTGGAAAAGCTACATGGTACAGTTCTTGGCCAACAAGCAATTTGTCTTTCTTGGGAACGAAGTCCTGCAAACAAACAAGCCTGTGCTTTTAATGTTACAATTGTTGATTAAGTCATTATTTTTATTGTCGGTTCATATGATGGATCTATATTGTTGTATCTGCAGTCTGCAGGGTGGGTTCAACCCCAGCCACTAGATCCAAATCAATGGAATGGGGATTATTATGATTCTTTACAAGGATATGATGTAGGTTATGGTTATGCACCATAATTTCATGATAAGAATATGTACAATTATGTTTCTTATGCATATGGAAATTATGAGTAGGTAGTAAATTAGTTTGGAGCATTTCCATATGGCAAAAGGGGAGTTATAGGTGTCCTTTATTCGCTCTGCAATGGAGTTTGTCTTTGTAAACTAGTGTATGCCTTTGCACAATATAAGGCCTACCTCAACACTAATCATTATCTTTTTTTATTTTGGATTCAACATATTTTTAGTAAATAAAATGTGTATGTTAAAAAAAAATTGACTATAATTTAAAAAGATTTGACCACACTTTAAAATAAAATAAAAATAAAGAAATTTAAAATGAAGTTAAAAGAAATATTTTTTTGACTATATATTTAAAATAAGATATATTTATGAAAAATTTCAACCACAATTAAAAACTAATTAAAGAAATGAAAATAAATTAATAATAAAAAATAAATAATAATGTTTGACACAATTTAAAATAGATGAGATTAAATTAGTTAAGTAAATAAATTAAAAAATTATTAAATATATTTATTAAAAGTATGACCAAATTAAAAAATAAAAAAAGAAATATACATTCAGAAATCATGATTCATGGCCAAAATTAAAAAAAATCAAAGAATTAACTAAATTATAACTATATTTAAATGATAATAAATAATTATAATGAGAACGAAAATTAATATACAAGTTAAATATATATACATTTTGAAAAAAAACATGTAACAAGATTCTTAACTATAGAGATTTACATCTACTTTATCATGATTCATTGTTAAAATTAAGAAAATCATAAGAATTAACTAAATTATAACTAAAAATGATAATAATAATTATTAATGAGAACGAAAATTAATATACAAGTTAAATATATATACATTTTGAAAAAAAAACATGTAACAAGATTCTTAACTATGGAGATTTACTCCCACTTTGTCATGAACATTCCTACATTGTTAATAAGCTCTGTTACAATATCATAGCTCATCAATACCACATGCTCAAAAAACCATAACTCATTTCATATGATACTGGTTCATATGATAGTTTTTAATTAATGAATTTAATTAAAAGGGAAAAAGAGCCATAACTACTTTCTAAGTAAATCTCAATGTTTGATTTGTGTGCTACTAAAAATATCCTATGGAGGTTAAACCCTCCCATCGAACTGATAATTATTGATAATTAAATTTAAATTGTTGAATCTCTATTCCAAAATAATTATATGTATACGTATGTATGTATTTAGCACCCAATTATTTTTATTTTTATAAAATGTGTATTTTAACTTTTCAATCTTTCGATTTTAGTTGTGGGTATATTTCCAATTAATTTTGTTTGAACTTTGGTAGAAATTGGTTAGAAGTGCAAGTGTGATATGGAGTTTATAGCACCCAATTATTTTTATTTTTATTTTTATAAATGTGTATTTTAACTTTTCAATCTTTCGATCTTCGTTGTGGGTATATTTTCCAATTAATTTTGTTCGAAATTTGGTAGAAACTGGTTAGAAATGCAAGTGTGATGTGGAGTTTATATAGTTGCCTGATTTTTCAGAATTTTCAATTTATTTATACATTGAAAAATGCTTCTAAAACAACATAAATTCACAATTTACCACAACTTAAAAAGCCAAAACTTATAAACAACCCCTTAGAAAAAAATCCAAATTGATGTTATGGGTATCATATTTTTGTATTAAATGACTTTCTCAACAGGATTGGAAGACTGTTGTATTCACTAGTACTATATCTATTGTATTCACTAGTGATATATTGTTGATGGTAAAGATGATATTTTAGGGCACTGACATGCTACAACGCTACAACATTTGGACAATGCTATTATTATAATGGTGGAGAATGATATTATTATAATGGTTAAGAATATTTGCTTCATGTAAAGAGAGACTCATAAGTTCAAATTTAGAGGGGCAGAGTATGTATAATTGAATAGATGTTGGTCCCTTGTCCTATAAAAAAGGGGTTCTCATATAAGGGGTTACGTAAAACATAGGCTGCTCTTATTGAAGCAATTGCTATGGTGCGAGTCATAAGGTATTTAAAAAAATTTGAGCAAACAGAAGAGAGAAAATGGCCTAAGGTTGTCTTTAATGACATATTGTGCAAAAGAAAGAAGACTTGGATGCAACAAAATAACAAATGGTTTAGTAAATGAGGTATTTGCTTCAACATGTCTCCCATAAACAATAAAGAGATAAAATATTTTGTTATGGATAGGTTCCACAAGGGTACTTGGGATAAGGAGCTAGGGGGAAAGAAAAATTACTATATTGAAGTGTTTAATCTCACTCATAATCATCAATAAAAAGTGTACATAGAGGCCAATATTTCTTGGAGAGCCAAAATTATTATTTCTCAGTTAAGGACTATTTCTCATCAACTCTGTTGTGAAACAAGGTGCTAGAAAATGCCAAAAGAAGTGTGAGAGAAAATATTATGTATATTTTGTTCTTCTGGAAAAGTGGAAACATAAAAGCATTTCATTTTAGAATGTGAGGCCTTCAAAGATGATAGAGAAAGTTATGCAAATATTCTGGCAACTAGCTCTTGGGATAATCTATTCAGTGAGAGGCTTGTCGAGAGGCTTGGAGCATTTATTGTGAAGCTTCACATGAAGCTTGGAGCATTTATTGTGAAGCTTCACATGAAAAGGGCCGAATACAACAACGAGATGAAGAAGAAATATGTTCCATAAGCTATCTTTAGCTTCATGGATGTTAAAATAATTTCTTTCTTTATTTCTTCTTACATCAATTTGTTATCTAGCTTGGCAAGTGGTTGTGAGTATGGTTTGTACTCCATTTTAAGGAACATATTTGTCATATTTTTTTCCTGTATCCCAGAGGAACTTAGTAGCCCGCCTAAGACGTAACTACTAATAAACCTTTGAGGTTCTAGGACCTACAGATGACCTGTAGATCACCAATTTAATTAGCCACCTCATTTTCCATATTACTCCAATATATTTTAATTTATTTTTTCCTTATTCATTTTTATTCCTCATATTCATAATTTAACTAGCTAAAAATATACACACAACTTAAAAATAAAAAATATACACACAACTTAAAAATATATACTAAATGTGTGCTTAATAATTAAAATGATTAATAATCAAAGCTTAAAAATAATTAATAATAATTTTTTTACAAGATATTCAAAATGAAATATCTTGAAATTAAGAGGAATATCTTGAAATTAAGAGAATGACTTTTCCGCATTAATCATAATAATATTTTTGCGGTTAATAGTTGGAACTCTCTCCACCACTATTCATTTAAAATTTCATGAAACATATATATATATGCATAGTCTAACATATAGATTAAATAATTTCATGAAACATATATAGTCTAATTTATAAACTAAAAAATTCATGAAACATGTATATATGTATAGTCTAACTTATAGACCAAATATTTTTTTAGGACAATTTTTCTTGTTAATTTTAACCAAATTCTTGCAAAGATTTGTAAAAACTTGAGTTTAAATTGTTTAATTTATAGAATTTGAGTGTCCCAAGGTTTTTCAGAGTGCTCAATCAATTTATGCATTCAAAAATATTTTAAACAACAAAAAAGATCACAATCTTACTTGAAATTATATCACTAAATTCAAGTGAAAATAATTATTTTATCTATAAATTATACTGCGCTAATATAATAATATAATATATATATATATATATATATATATATATGAAAAAAACCTTAAAAACATGACCCAAATTACTCTAATATATTTTAATTTATTATATATATATATATATTATTATATATATATTTTTCATATTTAAAATTTAACTACTAAATAAATATATTAAATACTTCATTAATAATTAGAATGATTAATAATCTAAACTTCTAAACAGTTAATAATATTTTTTTATATATACACCATCCTCAAGACAATTTTTTTTTGCAATATTGTACTAATAGTTGTGGTGTCAAATTAAATGTTATATAACTAAAGGAAAATTTTAATTACCAATAGCAATCAAGCCCGTTAATATCCAATTCCAAATCGCATTAGTATAATGATTATGTTCGGGAAGTTATTGAAATTTTGATTATATTTTGGAAAAATCAGGTAGAGATTTAGATGTTTTATAAGTTTTTGATGATGTTGAATTTATTTTTACCATCAAAAATATTATTAAATACTGATTTTATAAGATTTTTTGAAATTTATTTATCATTCTAGAAATCTTTGGCTACAATGACAATTTTTCCACTAGCCACACTGACAATTCTTCCACCTGAATAGACAACTCCAAATCCTTTATTAATTAAAATATTTTTTAATAAATTCCCACATCCCAATTCCTCCGACTCGATAGACGACCCAAATCCTTTATTTAATTAAAACATTTTATGATACGTTCTCAGATTCCAAAAATATATCACATATTTTTACAAATTAGACCACTGCAGCTGTACCAAAAAGCGAACTAACGGAATACTTACACATTAAAAAGGCAGAGTCACCTATTCTTATAACGCATTATAGTGCCATCTCACCCATTCGTATTTTACTTGAAGTCTTATGAAGCCATCCTCTCTAATCATTTTTCTCACGTTTTAAATGTAACTTCACCAAGAATTTGCCTCACGGCCCATTTTGTTCAGGGATGCAAGAAAGCGGACGGGCCAACATATCTATGGGGAGTTGTAGATTGCAAGTTTGACCACTGATAACCATCAATTGGTAAACTGAAAACGGGTGAAGTGGAGAATTCAACATCAGGTGTGCAAGTGCGGGTAGCTCTGATGGAGGATCCCTGCAAAAGGGCCACAACGTGGCTGCAATCTCTCCAAAATACAACGCCAACATCACCGGTATTTTCTTCACTGGATCACTCGAACTTTACTAATATTTATGACGATTTTGTTTTCAGAGGATTCCAATTTCAACATATAACACCAGGTCAACTGCTCTGCACCTTCACAGTACCTCATCGTCTGGTCCTATGTTCAACTCTCTCTAGGCCTCTTTCTATATTCTGGTGTTTATTTTTCCTCCCTTTTGAATGCAATGCTGTTATTATTATTTGGAGGACGAAAGTGGGCATTGGCGCGCACCTGCTCTGATGACTCTTGTGGACATTCTTTACGCACTTGTTGTCATGGGCATTGGCGCGCACCTGCTCTGATGATTCTTGTAGACATTCTTTACGCACTTGTTGTCATGTATGCGGTCTCAGTGAAGGCTTCCCCTGATTACAACATGAAGGCTTCTTCTGATTACAACATTTTATAGAAAGAAAGAAATTATTTTAACCAGTCTAAAAATAGTCTATAATACAGATTGTTTTTTCAAATCAAAGTATACTTAAATTTCATTCAGATTTTTATTCCTGATTTGCCCATAATTTTTTCCCACTGTAGTGTAATTAGTAATTGGATTTGGTTGTATCAGGATGATGAGATCGATGCGAGGGTTGTGGGTCATCAGGGAGGCATGCCCTTAATTTTTTTCCTCTGTAGTGTAATTAGTAGTTGGATTTGGTTGTATCAGGATGAAATTGAGATCGATGCGAGGGTTGTGGGTCATCAGGGAGGCCTTTCTACAATAGTTGTGGAACTGAGAAACAAAGGCACAGGGGAACTCATTGCTTACACTCGTTAGACCATTCATAATCCTACAATATTCAATCGTCAAACTCTATTCAACAAAATTTGAGATTATTTTGAAAAATATTTCATTGTTACTCATATTGATTAAGAAGAGATAAAACGTGACACCTGATGTATACTGTCACCTGTCAAAACTCTGAGCATAATATATTGTCTTTGTCACCTTGTTTTTTCTATATCTTGTATAAGATCTCAGCTTTACATAACACGATTTTGCCTCGGAATGAAAAGAGTGTCGAGTGAACAAGATTCAGGCCCTTTTTTTAGGGTTTTATGTGTAGAGTTGATGATATCTGCCTCAAGTCTGTCAGAGTGACCTCACTTCCATTCATAGATCTGTATAGGCAGCCACATCTTTGGGAAATGTTTGTTGCCCTAAGGAACTAGTTTTTTTATCATCAGTGCATCCAAGTACAATCATTCCATTTTTGTTTCCCTCTTTGGAATTCACTTTAGATTACTATTAAAAGTTGTTTTCCATTGGGATACATTCGTGATTTCTGGAATGCTGCTCTTGTATCCCATGTTTTTTTCTCTTTTTATTGATAGGCCTCATTATACTTTTAATTTTTTGTCGTGGGGCATCCATGCAAATGCAAATGAAAAATAAAGTAGAGACCCAAAGAACTGATAATGGGTTCCAAAAAATTTGATCAGTTCTGCCAAATGCATGCATTGCAAGGCAAAAAACTACTCCATACAGTCAATATAATGGCATTGCTAAAAGGTTGAACCTGGCTCTCTTAGGGAGAGCGAGGAGCATGATGGTTTATACAAGTATCAACCAGGTAATTTCGGCAGAGGCAATTGCAACATCCAGCTATCTATTGAATAGGTCTCCCTCTTCCATTTTAGGGAAAAAAATGTGAAGAAGGTATGGAGTCGGAGCCCACTGGACTACTAAGGGTGTTTGCATGTGAGGCATACATGTACATTCCAAAGAAGAACACAAATAAATTGGATCCAACGTTTGTCGAGTGTGTCTTTCTTGGCGCTATACTTGGAGTGAAAGGCTGTAGGCTATGGATTCCCTCTGAACATAAGATTGTGTATAGTGTGATGTAATCTTCAACAAAGGAAATTCTGAAAATTCTGGAGATAGTATGCAAGAAAGTGCAGCAGAAAAGTTAAGCTTTGAGGGACCTGAGATCAGAAGACCTCTACAAGGGTTGAAGGAAGAAAAATAGCTAGAGACTGCTCCGCACCGGGAGGAAAATGTGCGTGAATTAGTAGCATTAGAAAGTTCAGTACATCACGATGAAAATCGACCTAAGAATGATCAATCAGATCAAGATATAAGGGGGAGCCTCTGACAAAGGAGGCCAGACAGGTATCGATTTTTGTTACTTTCATCTTGCTTTAGGACGTAAATGGGTATTTAAAGAAAATGGGTATGTGAGTGTCGAGAGATACAAAGTCAATCGATAGGTAAAGGATACTCCCAAGATGAATGAGTAGATTACGAGGAAACTTTTTCTGCATTGGCTAAGATAGCCTCGATTAGGATGCTAGTAGTGTGGATAGCAGCCTGGGATTTGAGATAGAACAAATGGATGTATAAATAACATCTTGCATGGGAATCTCAAAGCAGAAATCTATATGGAGCAATCGACATGTTCTGTTATAGAGGGAGAAGAAAACATGGTGTGCACGTTAAAGAAGTCCTGATATGGATTTAAGTAATTTTTAAGGGAATGGTAAAAAAAATTTGATTGGCCAAGGCTGATCATTGAATCAAAATCAAGAGTAAAGGTAACGATAATATTTTGCTTGAGCTATACGTAGATGGCATTCTTCTTTTAGTGATAGCAAAGAGCTTGTCAATGTCACCAAGGGCTAACTGAATAAGGAGTAGATTACCAGGAAAGACTTTCTAGTGGTTAAGATAGCCTCGATTAGGATGTTGGTAGCATGGATAGCAGCATGAGATTCAAGATAGAACAAATGGATTTTTGGATGGAAATATCAAAGGAGAAATTTATATGGAGGAATCGACATGTTTTGTTATAGAGGTAAAAGAAAACATGGTGTGCAAGTTAAAGAAGTTCTTATATGAACTTAGGGAGTTTCCAAGGGAATGGTATAAAAAATCTGACAAATATTTAATTGACCAAGGTTAATCATTGAATCAACATCAATAGTAAAGGTAACAATACTATTTTTGTTATGCTATACGTAGATGGCATTTGTCATTCAGTGATAGCAAAGATCTTGTTAACGTCAGCAAGGGCTAACTGAATGAGATTTTGATATGATAGACTTGTGAGTTATGCATTATATGCTTGGCATCGTGAAAAGGGACTGCCAGAGTAGAAAAAGTTGGTGGGGCCAAAAGAATTATATTCATGGGATACTAAAACAGTTTGGGATGATGCATTGTAAGCATATTGGGAATCCTGATTTAGTGGGAGTCAAATTTTCAAAAGACATGTTTCCCAAGATAGTGAAAGACGAGGAAGAGATGGAAAGGAAATTATTTTTCGGTGCTGGAGGATCACTTATGTATGCTATGGTAGACACTAGAGTGGATGTTACACAAGTGGTGGTGGGCGTGGTAATAGGTTCATGGTCAATCTTGGGAAGCAGCATAGGATTGTTGTAAATACCTATGTGTCACCATGGATTTGGGCCTATGCTGTAAGGGAAGAAGTGTCTTGAAATAAAAGTCCTAGTTTTGCATGGATATGCGGATGTAGACTGGTGAGGAGATGTAGGTGAAAGAAAATCTATTAGTGCATATGTCTTTACTTTGTCTGGAGCAACAATTAGTTAGATGAGAAAAAAACAACATGTTGTTTTATCTAGTACCAAGGCACAATATATATCCACCATTGAGGTTTCCAACAAAGTGATTGGTTGAGGAGGTTATGTGAAGACATTGGACTCAAGCAAGGAGAAACAATCTAAAAGTTAACTATTTTTTTGAGAGAAATGGAAGATGTCAACATAGTTATCTTGAGGAAATGAGGAATAGAGGAAACTACTGTAGATGTATTGACAGAACAAGTCAGTGGAGATAAATTCACTTGGTGTGGCGATTCCATTTGAGCACTACCATGGAAAAGATGGAAAATGTCTTCTTTAGTGTAGTGGTTTTGATAGATGGTTTCAACTTAGTTTTGGCACATGGTTTTGGGTTCATGGATTTGTAGCCCATGGTTATGCCATGCGACCTCTATCTATATTTTCATCTCATGGTTGTAGTGTGAGCGTGCATTAGAGAAATGTGAGATCCCAATGAGTAAGATATTTGGTGAGATATCTCAGACTTTATAGAATGATTGACATTAATATGTACTACATTCTATCATTTATGTATATGCGATATAACATTTGTTGCAGTCATCTATATGACCGGACAAATCTGTAGTGTGCATTAGTAAATGCTCTCTTTATATTTTGTCTTTTATGCTGATATTTTTATGTGATCTGATTTTTATTTTAGTGCTATTCATTAATTCACCATTGGGATGTTTTCTTCTGTTTCTATAATATTTTCTGCTTTAGCTCTCAAAGTTAACATAATTTTTTTGAAAAGAATTTGTAATGAATGCTGCTTTGTTGAAAAGAGAATGATAAGTTTGTATCCCAGGTGAAATTTAGGTCAATGTAGGACATAAAGCTCCCCAAAGTTGTTTATAATTCAATTCATAGTTTTAATCGTTAGTTAAATGCCTTAGGTGGGCCCCAACATTTGCAAGTCAGCCCTAGTGAAGTTGTAGTAAAGGAATCATCATCCTTGCATGACCTCCCTATTCTCATGCGGATACAAGACCTGCATGAGGGGTTTCCATGACTCACACCGGCCCAACCTACTCCCAACTAATTCTCCTATCCTCCCTTGTTACCTGTACCCTCCTCCTTCTTCCCTACACCTTGTAGTTATTTTCCTCTCTCAATTAGTGACTCCATGCCTCATCCCTCTCTCACATCTCCTCTCCATCCTTCCCTTCCCCTTCCTATCCCAACTATTTTCACTCTCCATTATCCCCATCTACTCTCCCCTATACCTTTGACCTTCAAACCATTGAAACCTATTCCAACAACCTCTCTAATAACGCTTCAAATGACACCAAACTGGGAAGATAATGTAGATACCTAGCTATGAATGTTTAGTTGGAAACACTCCCATAGACTTTCACTTCCATGCACGGGTCAATAATTCAGATTTGACAACCCACATTAGAAACTTATATGCTAGTAAAATGGAAGATTTACTGGCAATGGAAATGTTCTTCCACATAGAATTTCATAAGTTGAAATTGAGAATCTTTTCCTCAAATAATTTGTACCTAATCATTGGGATTGGGTGAATATATGTAAAATAGTGTAAATAGTAAATAAGGAGAATAGGAATATGAAGTGACACTGGGAGGTGAAGTTCAAGAGTCTCTCCCTCCATGTATATATCCATGAGCAATATTAATGCAAAATTATAATTTTCATTGTGGAGTTACCTCCTAGCCTGACATGATATCAGAGCCAACTCCTTTTTTAGCTTTCTTGCCCTTGTAACTCCCTTCTGCCATTTTTGTAGTCTTCGCCATTTCTGCAGTCTACCATATTCTTCATTCTTATGTTCTTTGTCCTCTATGTGTTTTATAATCTGGTCATCGGTGTACATCTAGATCTTTTTTAACGTTGCTTCATCACTTCTTTTCCTTTTTTTAATGTGTTTTTTTATACAACACTTTGAACCGCTATTGGTTACTTTGGTTCATATACCACTCCACACTGATAGTCATATACCACTATGCAACAAAACCCATACTCCACTGCAAATGCATACTCTAGTTCCATAATCCTCGATACTCACACCCTACTTTCCTGTGTATTACCGCTCAGAGCCATACCACCCACAACACCCATACTATGTTGCAAGTATCACACCACTCCGGTTCTTTATTGTAATATCATTACACAGTGTTGCACATTGTATCGTTATCGCCTCCTCTATATGTTGTGTTTGGCTATACCGCGCCATACCTCGTGTTTGAATGCTGCCATACAACGCTCCCTCTCACCATCGACTCCACAGTCAACTCCCCTCCATACAACTCTAGTTCACATATCCGCTCTACACACCGCACTCCACTTCACATTTCCCTATCCACCCTCCAATACCACCCTGCCATACACAACCATATGCACTGACAATTTTAACGCATACTCCGGTTATTTTCCTGTGTATTATAAATGCATACCTTAATATTGTTCTCCCCATCAGTTAATACTTCCCCCACATACTCCCTACCCAAAATACTCCCTCCCCCACATACAATCTCCCACAAATATTACCTTTGTCCCATATATATTAGATTACAATTTTACACTAGAACTGCATTTGTTTACCACTAGGAGTGCAAATTTTTTATATATTGGCAGCATAGTATATTTTTTACACTACACAGTATTTAAGATGCATTCATTGATATCTATTGTTTGTTGAGATTGCAACAAGATGATGGAGCTTAGTGAAAAGAGTCGCCTTCACTAAGTGAGCCCGCAGGCTATTTTTGGTGCAAGTCTATTTTTAGACATATGGATCATGTCTATGGATTGCAGGTTGCTGTTTATGGATGATTGATCAAGTTGGAAAAAATAGATGGACTTCTAT
>APFE030556637.1:0-18451 GCA_000404065.3 Pinus taeda | reverse complement strand
TTAAAAATATAATCCGGTTTTTGGGCCAAAACCCTTACATACATCATTCTAATCCAATATAAATCTACATTCAAAAGTACAAAACAAATGAATCTTATTCTTATTACAACTTTTAACTTTGACACTAAAAAGATGCTTACTATAGTCTCTATAAAAATATTCTTAGCACAAGCAAAATTTGCACAACAACAAATAAGACTAAACAAAAATATGCCAACCTATAACTAAATTGTTGCTGTTGGCAATCATGATGTAGGTGTTGTGTTGCAATGTTTGATGGTTGGCATTGATGTCAACCTAGGCATGTGTTGTCATATGATTATGTTATTGGTGGCTTGTTATAGATGGATTTGTTGGTTTGTGCTACTGATTGTAGATGTTTTATTGTTGCAGGTGGTTTGGCTTGGCTTATGTAAATGTTATGTATTGATGATGAGTTTATGCATATAGATGATGACAATTGTGGAGGTGGTTGGAGAGTTGTGGAGTAGGTCAGCAAAGGTTTGGGGTGACACGCTTTTTCTTTTTCTCTAAACTCTTACACAACCGCACAAAGTCAATTTCACGTGTACAATTGTAGGTCTTTAATTGCATAGATTCAGTCTTGTGGGTGTGGTTGTAGCTGAGTTTTTCATGTGTTGAGGGTGCAGTTATGAGACTAGTCATGAGTACTGGTACTTTCCCTTGGAATTGGTTTGAGGTTGATTGCTATATGTGTTTGTGTGTGGCCTAGTTCTGCACTTGGTATTGGCATTATATTTATTGGTATTACCACGGTATCTGTCTATGGTATTGGCTTGGGATTACCATGGTATAGGGGTTAGTGGTATCGACATAACCATGGTATTTACCCATGGTATTGACTTGGAGATTACCATGGTACAACTATCTATGGTATTGTGATAACCATGGTATTTTCAAAATGTATCGATTAGAGATTGTTGAGGATATTTTGAAATATATTTTTGTGCGTATTTTGAGTGATATTGTTGTTGGGTGAGAATATTATTGGTGTGAGTGTGAGAGTGAGATACAATGTTCTCTATAGCATATTGTACACCTGTAGTTTTGTTGGGTGGTGTAAATATCAAATTTTATTTTCAGCTCAGATCAGAGATAAGATGTTGGTTTGTTCATGCTGAGAAAGCTTGTGAGTCCAGTATGAAACCTTTTGAAACATGGTTTGCAAGGAGGAGTTGGAGTCATAGAAACTTCATGCTTGCATAGACTAGTAGAAAATGATTAGAGAAGGAGAAACTCAAACCAATGGTAGTTGGATATTCCTATGGTTGTTGGGCGAGCCTCGTTGGTTATGGAGACTTCTAGTAGATGTTTATCTGTAAAGTCATTTGAATAGGTACTTCTTAGCTGATGGATGTCATCACACTGTTGTAGGAGACGCGTATTATAGCTAGTGGGTGCTAGCTACTCCATGTACAAATTTGTTCAGCTGTTAATAAAATATTTTAGCAGCAATAACATGAGTGGTTTCAATGAGGATGAATGAGAGATTGGAAGAAATAGAGCAGGCATTGGAGAAATCAATTAAAGAGAAGCAGGGAGAGTCGACCTCCCAGCCACCTGAAACAGCTCCAATAGGTACCACTGCTCCCCCCACAGTTACAACAGAAGTCCCTCCTACTATCCCAACATCAACGGTAGGTACCTCAACTTCAGCAGAAACAACAGGGCCAGATACTAGCATGGGCATGGAGGAATTAATGATAGCAGTAAAAGAGCTGGAGGCCCAAATGTTAGAGCTTAAAGAGGCAAAAGAAAAACTGGCCAAAGTAGAGTAAGCTATGAAAAATCAAAGATAATAGTGGCATAGAAAAGCAGAGAGGTAAAGGCCCTGGAGAACAAGGTGAAATCATTGGAAAAAGATCTCACCTTGCATAAACCTCTAGCAGACATCAAAACAATTTTGTGGACCAAAATTAGCGAGTCTATCACTGACCAATGGCAATCAATTCAAACAATCCATGAACAAATAGAATTGATAGAAAGGGCCCAAGTGGAAATTCAAAGGGCCAGGGCATCATTGGGAAACATGTCTGAGCAGGCCAATAGATTGATCCATTTTTTGAATACTCATACTAAAGAACAGTTAGCAGCTTTGGAGATCATGGATAGAACAAGCACCATTTTGACAGTGAAAAAGGTGCTAACAATGAGGAATTTTATACAAAATTTGGAAAGGAAGTGCCAAGAAATGCAGATGGAGATAAATGCCTTCACAGAGAAGTTTACAATCTTATAGCAGAAGGGTTTACCCAATTTACTAACCAGCAGTCAAAGATTGTTAACACATCAACAATATGCTCATAGGGAAACACATATGTTACAAATCAAATCACATCATCATCAAGCACTTCAGAAGACACAGGACCTCCCTCTAGACAGAGCTTATATGACAAATTGGAATATTTGTTCTATATTGAACATGAAATAAATCATCTTTTTGAAGTCAAGCCCAACTTCTACAAGTATATTGAGGCTGATGAAACACTAGTAAAAATACAAAGACATCAGTTGCCAACAAACCAATGGTGGCACAGTATGCTAGAAGTTTTACCAAGGTAATTTTGATTTTTTTTTTTTTTTCTACATTTGGTCAAATAACAAAACACGTGGCAGATATAATAAAGATGAGAATAATAGAGGAAGGAGGTCAAGCGAGGAATAGAACGTATTAAATCGGAATCAAGCACAGGTGAAAGGGTCGGGACAACAACACAGGAACGCAAAGTAAAGACTCAACTACCAGCCGATTTCCTGAATTAAAAAGTCAAAAATATCTTATCAATTAAAGCAGCCAGCACAACAACAATTACTTCTACATTTATTTCTACATTTATTCTCTTGTGAGAGTAGGTGAAGGAAGTTATTGCTTGATATCTTATCCACAAGATATTTTGTAACTCTCTTTTGTATAAATACCTCCCCAAGAAATGTATTCGGGGTTGGTGATTTTCCTCTCTAGACCATGCTGTAGCTCTGAGATTTTTTAATACAAAGGCTGTTGAAGTTCACTGCTACTGGATCGTGTGAATGCAGATTTGATGTTCTGGAACTTGCTACAAAATTCATATGTCTTTCTATGGACCAATAAGTTGTTCTAAACTGTGTTTTGTGTTTCCTGTGTTTGCAAATTTCATATATGTTTCATTATCTTAGTAACAAGGAAAAAGAATAGCCTAGAACTTGTTTAAATACACTCTATGTTCAATCTCTGTTGTTATTTATGTTTTCTTCAGAATTAGCATAAACAGGAATTCTTAGATGCTTCTGTTTCCACTGACTCTTTCACTTTGAAAATTGCCAAGGAATTCTTTACTGCTCCTTGATAATATTCATGCACTTTCCCATTGCCATCATGATGAAGGATTCTTAACTGCCCTTCATCCACTGGCTTACATCCCATCAATTCCTAGATTTTAAAATTGTTCCAAAATTGATTATCTTGCTCTGTAGTATTGCCCTTTATCAAAGAAACACACTCAGCAGTCCATCCTCATAGACTCCATTTGCCCAATGGAATAAACTATTTCAGACTTGCATCCCAGCTATGTTTAAAATCACCATCCAACAAACTTAAAACAAAACCCTGCACATCATAACTAGCATAAAATACTTCAAAAAACAAAGCTAAACTATAAAGAGAGAGCCCTCTCTGGATGTAGTTTGGCTAGAAGCTGCATCTAAAAGATTGGTTAGTGGTTACCTCGGCCATATTCCCTTTTCCCACAAGCTTTTGGGAACAACCTGAGTGATAACATCATTGGCGACTCCACTGGGGAATGAATGAATGTATGTTACTACTGTCTAGTTTCTAAAGCTACAGATGGAGCTTGAAGTTAGCTAGGCAGCCTTTGAAACTGTCTTTGATATGCAATCACAAGAGTAAATAAAAGCTCCTTCAGTCTAACTCCAGTTTAGCATTAGATTTTAAACAATGTCTCAAAGATTTGTTTGGCCATCCTTGTTTCAAACCTACCTGAAGGAAAGCCCAACTCCTCCTACATTTCAGGAGCTTCCTTCAAGATATTGTCAAAACTTGTATCCTCCGAATATTCCTAGAAAATACCCAAAATATAATTTAGAAGCTGGATCCAAAGAAGAAAATGCGTTACACTAGGTCAAACCCAGACCCGAATCCTCCAGCTATTTTTGACAATCCAAATTTGATTCCTAAGAGCCTTAGGGAACCTGAAAATCAAGAGAGTTCCGTTGATTCAAATCTTGAAACACCTCAGCAAAAACCTATTCAAACTCAATTTACTATAGTAAAATCTCAAGCCTTTCTTCTTGTTGCTATAGCTTCTTCCAGTTCACCACTATCACTCCAAAACCTCTTTTCCACCCCTCCATCCACAACACTTATCTTAGCTGTTATCCCCGTGCTTCCAGTTATCCTACTTTTTCCTGCTAATATGGAAAATCGATATGCTCCCCTGGAGTTGCCTGCTAATCCAGGGGCTATGCCACAGGATTATCAGAGAAAAATTACCTATTTTGATGGTACTAGCACTTACACTACTCAACAACATACCAAGAAGATGACAAATTATTTTGAAAACTATGAGATTGATGATGATGATGTCAGGATGAAAATTTTTGTCCAGAGCTTAACTGGTGATGTAAGGACCTAGTTTAGGTCACTCCTTGCAAACACAATAGCTAATCCAGATGCCCTTTATTAGCCTTTCCTGAACAGATGGGAAAAGAAAAAAAACCCTTTACACATCTTAACAGAATATGAGAACTTGAAGAGAGGCCCACAGGAAAGTGTCCAAAATTATTGTGCCAGATTCAACAATACCTACCTTGTTATTCCAATAAATCTTAGATTGCCACCAGACTTAGCATTGATCAAATTCCCTGATGGATTTGACTTAGACATGGCTTACCAGCTCAGGGAGAGAGCTCCTCCTAGCCTTGAAGATATGTAGAGCATAGCTGTGAGCATTGAAGCCAATCTGATTTCTAAACGAAATCGAGCTAGATCTAAAAGGAGAACAACTTTCAAAGAAGAACCATGTTCCTTTGAACAAAAACTTGATGCAATCATTAAAGGCATGGACAGGCTAGGAGATAGAGTGGAAACTATTGAGAGGAAATCTTCTTGGGAGGGCCAACCAAACAGCAATGCAAGAAATCCGAACTTTAGAAAAAATAAAAATCCCAATGTAGGAAAAGTTGGTCCAGACCAAAACATAAGGCCCCCCTTCCAAGAAAACTATGTAGAAGCTTCAACATCTAGTGAACCAACATAGGACCCCCACATTAACCTAATGGGTCTCAATAGTGGACAACAAATTTTCCTAACTCAAGAACATCAAGAGGCTCATACTCTTAGTCAGTTTCAAATGCAATCAGGGGAATCCTTTGATTTCAAGGAAGGGTATGACACGACTGTGTATGAAGTCCATAAGTAGTATAACTTGAGAAGTAGGAGAATAGACATCCCTACTGATCCCAAGAAGAAGCCAATCAAGTAACCTACCAAAACCAAACTCAAGGATTCTCATATACCAACTATCCCTAAATCAACTTCCAATCCAAATAGTCCAATAGTTGAAGATATTTGAGACAAAGATAAATCAAAACAACGCTCTTCATCTATTTCTCTAGTCAGAGAAATTGTAGAGGAACCTTTGGAAGATGGTGTGCAAGTAACTCCAGCTCATCATAACATTCCAGTAAAAGAGGCAGTTGTTGAAAACTTAGTTGAAAAACACAACCATGCTGCCCAAAATGTCAAAATACAAACAGAAAAACCCTTTAATATGGAGACTAAAATAAGTAAGTTAAAAGTAGCCATCCCATTATCTGAATTGGCTAGGCATGAAGTTTTTAGAGAACAAATCAGCAGATCATTACAAATTTGAGAAAACAAAGATTCAGTGAATATCCTTGATGATCAACCAAAACTTATATTTGGCCTTGAAGCAAATGGTAAATCAGTAGATGGAGGGGTTCCTCCCTTCTATGTAAGTTTAAACATTCATGACAAGGTGCTTCACAATGCAATGTTTGATTCAGGAGCTTCTCATAATCTAATGCCTAAATCTGTTATGGAAACGTTGGACCTAGATATCACAAGGCCATACAAAGACCTATTTTCCTTTGATTCCAGTCAGGTCCGGTGTCTAGGCTTAATCAAGGATCTGTGTGTCATTAGTCCAATATCTAGCCAAGACAATTTTGATAGATGTGGTGGTAGCTAATATTCCACCCAAGTATGGAATGTTGTTATCTAGATCCTGGGGCGCCAAGCTACAGGGATCTTTGCAATTGGACATGTGTTATGCCACCATCTCAGTCTTTGGCCAGCCTAAGAGGCTATACCGAGAAACTTTGATGAAGTATGTGGTAAGTAGTCAAGAAAAACCCCAAAACTTTCCCATTTATTCTATGCATTTAGACATGAACTCTTTTATCTTGTACAACACTGAGATTCATACCCCAACTGATGTTAAAATTATGGCTTTAAGTCAGGATGAATTCCTAGATAAAGAATCCACAGTTCAGATTCAAGAAGTTTTGGAGAACAATAAATTGACAGTCACACATAAGGAATCCCATGAGACTGAAAATCCAACTATGCCTGCTGAGCAAATTGAAAAAGCTCCTAATACTAGTTCAAATCAAGAAAACCTATGGTATCTAGAATTTTATGGATCGGTTAATAAGCTAGGAGCAGGGGCAGGGATTTGGATACACAATATGAAGGATGACCACGCTAAGGGACATGCATATAGATTGAATTTCAGATGCACTAACAACATGGCCGAATATGAAGCCCTCCTCTTAGGGCTCAAAGTGATCAAAAGCCTAGGTGCAGCCCGAATATCAATTTTGGGAGATTCAGATCTCATCATTCAACAAATAAAGGGTAACTTCATTACCAATGATCTTAGGCTGAGATCATACAGAGCTGCTACAATGGAAATTCTCAACACCTTTCTTGAATCCCAATTGACTAAAATTCCAAGGAATCAAAATTTGCATGCTCATAGTCTAGCAACCTTTGCAAGCACTTGCAAATTGCCATTTAAGCCCAATCACCGATTCACTGCCGAAATCAAACATAGACCTGCTGTACCAGATAATGTTAAAAACTAGCAGGTGTTTGAAAATGACACACAAATCAACAATTTCCTCACTTTGAAAGAGGAGTTCTCAAGCACAAAAATGGATACCAACACAATAGATGAAAGCAATCAAATAGACAAAATTGAAACACATATTTCTGCTGAAACAACAAACCAAATTCTACATCCCACTAAGTTTACTAAAACAGATTTACAGGAACTTCAAGAAAAAGAATGTGAGGATGCAATTGGAGCAGAATGTGAAGTCATTGAGTTGAAGGATAATTTTCTACCTACATGCCTCACTGCTTTAGAGGACATCTTTGACTCAAATGACATCTCTAGGAAACCTAAAATATAGCCATTAAACAAAGAAATTGAGGACTGTAATTTAGGAACTGCAGAAAATCCCAAAATGATAAAATTTTCCAAAGCTCTGCCTCCTGACAAAAAACTCAAGCCTTTTGAACTATTCAAAGAATTTCAAGATGTCTTTGCATGGAGTTATGAGGACCTAAAGTCTTATGACACTGCAATCATCCAACACACCATACCTCTCAAAGAAAACCAAAAACCTTTCAAACAAAAACTTAGGAGGGTCAACCCTATGCTGCTCCCTTTGATTGAGAAAGAAGTTAAGAGAATGTATGAAGTTGGAATTATAGCTCCAATCAGATTTTCATAATGGGTTTCAAATTTAGTGCCCACTAGAAAGAAGACAGGGGAGATTAGGCTGTGTGTTGATTTGAGAAATTTGAACAAAGTCTCTTTAAAGGATAATTACCCTTTACCCAAAATGGATCACATTTTGCAAAGGGTATTGGGTGCTTCAAGGATATCACTGTTAGATGGATTCTCAGGCTTCAATCAAATCCTAATGCACCCTGATGACCAAGATAAAACTGCTTTCACAACCCCTGGGGACATTCAAATATGTGAAAATGCCTTTTGGACTCAAGAATGCAAGAGCAACTTGTCAAAGAGCCATGGATATAGATTTTGCTAAAGGAATCCATGACTTTTTAGTCATTTACCTAGATGACCTTACATCTTTTTCCAAATCAGATCAAGAACACCTAGATCATCTCAGGCAAGTATTCTTAATTTGCAGAAAATATGGTATATCACTAAATCCAAAGAAATCATTGTTTGGCCTAGAAGAAGGAAAATTATTGGGCCATATGATGTCTAAAGAAGGCATTAGAATTGATCCGGACATAATACATACTATTATGCAAGTCCCTCACCCTAGAAACATTAAAGAACTACAAGCCTTTTTGGGAAAGATCAATTTTCTAAGAAGATTCATACCAAATCTGGCCGAGTTGATAAGATTGCTGAACAACATGCTGAAAAGAGACTCCAAGGTTAAGTGGACAATATAAGCTAAGAAAGCCTTTGAAGAAATCAAAAAATCTTTGACTCAAACACCAGTCCTCACAAGCTCCAATTTTGACAAGGACTTTATCATATTCTCGTTTGCATCAGAACATACAATTGCTGTTGTTTTGCTTCAAAAAGATGACCAGGGATGTGAAAAACCCATAGCCTTCTTTAGCAAGGCACTTAGAGATGCTCCACTCAAATATCAAATCATGGAGAAACAATCATATGCACTTGTAAAGGCCATCAAGGACTTTAGAGTTTACATATTGTACTCTCATGTGATTGCCTATGTGCCCAACACTGTTGTTAAAGACATCCTAACCCAAGAAGGAATTGAAGGCAAAAGGGGCAAAGGGATAGCTCCCATACTGGAATATGACATTGAAATGAAACCAACAAAACTGATAAAAGGACAAGGACTAGCTAAACTCATGACTGAAGCTAACTTTCAAGCCCTTGACATAAATCAACTAGATAATGAGCAGGAGATGGTGACTCCACAGATCAATTAAGCCTTTCTACAATCACCTTGGTATGTTGACATATATTTTGTATTATTAAACCTACAAGCTCCTCCAGGATTATCCAGAACCAAGAAAAGATTTTTCAAAATGAAAGCTTCCAAGTTCTGCATTTTAGATCATGTTGTCTTTTGGAAAAATCATGAAGGTGTTTTATTAAATTGTCTAATCAAAGAAGAAACTGAAAAAGTACTTAAAGAGTTTCATGTAAGGGATTGTGGTGGACACTTGTATTGGAAATCAACTGCTGATAAAATCCTAAGGGCTGGATTTTATTGGCCCACCCTATTTGCTGATGTGAAGAAATATGTAACTTCTTGCCACAAATGCCAAATCCTTGAAGGCAAGAAAAAGTTGCTACCTCTGCCCTTCAAGCCCATCTCCACTGAAAGAACATTTCAACAATGGGGTTTAGACTTTATTGGGGAAATCCACCCTTCATCCTCTGGCTAGCACAAATGGATTTTGACTACTACAAACTATTTTACCAAGTGGATAGAGGCCATCCCTTGTAGGCAAGCCAATGACTCAGTAATCATGCAATTCCTTGAGACCAACATCTTGTCTAGGTTTGGCTACCCGGAGAAAATTATTACAGACAATGTTGCTGCCTTTAAGTCTAAGAGAATGATTAATTTCTGTCATAAATACCACATTCCCTTGGGCCATTCTACAACCTATTACCCTCAAGGTAATGGTCTAGCTAAATCCTCCAACAAGAGCTTGATCAACATCATTAAGAAAGTCTTGGAGGAGAACAAGAAAAATTGGCATAAAAAGCTTGTAAATGCACTATGGGTAGACAGATTGACCACTAAGAGATCTATTGGGACAAGTCCCTATGAGCTAGTTTATGGTATGGAGGCAGTATGCCCTTCTTCTTTGGGAATCCCAGTGATAAAGTTGCTACAAGAGATACAGGCAGAACGTAATGATATTCAGAGAAGGATCAATCAAACTATTCACTTATAGCAGACAAGAGAGGAGGTCTATCAAAGAGCTCAAGTTCTACAAGAAAAGCTTAAAAATATATTTGATAAAAGAACCAAAGTAGAGGATTTCTTCATTGGGGATAAAGTTTTAAAGTGGGATTCCAGAAGAGAAGATAGGGGAAAACATGGAAAATTTTATTTCTTATGGAGAGGACCATTTATCATTCAGATTGTACAAGGAAACAATACCTACTTTTTGAAAAGCTTGGATGGTACAGAGGCAGATGATGGACCAGTCAACGGCCGAATGCTAAAGCATTACTTTGATACACTTTGTTAAAGATAGCAGCACTTTAATTTGTACATAATAGTGTTTACATTCTGCAGTTTATTACAGCAATAAGATAGGGAATAGGTTACAACAAATTTTGAGGAAAAGGCAAAGAATTGTGCCACCTTCGGGTATTTCATTTTAAGCCTATTAGAAGAAGCTAAAGAAGCAGACTTGGGAGCTATGAAAATGATGAGAAATAATCAAACAGACTATCCAAAACAGAGCTGCAATTATTGGAATGAGTTCATGAGAAATACAGATATTGCAGAGGAACCATTTTGTAAACAGCAAAGGAGAAATTTCAGAATGCAACAAGAATTGAATATAAGGCCATCTGACCTGCTGTTCTTGACTTTTCACCAGGAAAAGCCATCCCCAAGTGGAGCCACTATTAGGTTCCTATACCAATAGGTTCATTTTTCATGATTGACTGGAGAAGTGCCAAATATGTTCATCCTTTTCATGCTGCAAAGGTTCCATATTTTGAAGAATTTCACTATGTACAGTTGCTTGACTCTTATCATAGCTTGTAATTGCCCAAATGGCTTAATCTTGGCCAAGTTGATGTTTGAATTTTCTTGTCTTAGAATAGAGAATAAAGGTCTGTACAAACAGTTCAAGCTTGGCAGACAAGTAGTTAGGTAGAGAAGCAAAGGATCCCAACTGCTTAATCTGGGCCCCTGGAAGAGATAAGGATAGACTTAGATAGGAGGGAAGCTAAAAGAAAAGAGAAGAATCAGGGTTTGCTAGTTCAAATGCACCCAATGAAAATGAAGAAAAAATGTTAGGTGTACTAGGCTGGGTAGGCAGTTTTGATGTTGTAGACATAGGTTTATGAGCAATTTGGTCCTTTGGAACAAGTTTCATCTCATAAAAATCATAAGGTGCTATGGCAAGGTGGTTACAAAACAAATGGAGCATGACTAATTTCCCTGCCCATTTTTCCAAGAAACACTTACTAACATCCCCCCAAGGACAATGAGATCTCCTCACTGCCCTTAGTCCACTTCATTTCATGGAAAAAACTAAGTGAAACCCTGTTTTCACCTAGGCAAAATAAGCCACATTTCTTGTGTAAGATATTTTTATTCCATTTTTCCAAGTTTCCTAAACTTCATAACTTGGTATCCTTTCATTCCCCCATGCCTAAGTTTTCACTCTATAAAATTAGCCTTTATCCATACATATCCATTCCACATATTCATATTAACCTCCTAACTCTAATATATAGCTCCTATATAACATTTTCCCTCCCCCTATTGTATAAAATACATAAAAAATCCTTAAAAAACTAATATCCCGACCCTTGGCAATATAGCCATATAATAAAGATTTTCAGGAATTATAGGTTCATCTGGAACCTTATAATAACCCTTTGTGCGCATGCCAACGTTGGGTTTCATTTAACCTTCGGTTATATGAATAACCAATCTGCCACAATCTAGAGCTAAAATACATTGAAAACCCTGCAAAAACATTATAAAGCGCTAATATATTAAGGTGGGTCCCCGTACCACGCCCCCACTGTTTGCCATTCGTCGTTGACTATTGGATTGGGGCTCTTAGATCCAACGGTGTGCAGCTGTATCGTGATGCCCCCAGCGCCCAAACTTTATGTTCTGGGAAAATGGCGGTTTCGCCACCGTACAGGGGACACGCGTTGCCCACCCGAATGTATTGCGACCCCCCCCCGCTCAATACTGCCGCTACCCGAAAAGCGGTGTGATAATACCACTTACCGCCCTCACTCCCCGTCGCTGATGTCATCCGGTGACGTCATATCCACATTAGCTCCACGTCACTATTGCCACCTCATCGCCAGATCATCTGCCACGTCACCTTCCATACCCCGCTACATGACAAAAAATCTACGTCATGATGACATCATCACAAAAAGCGCCAAAAAGCCCATAAAGATGAATTTTGTTGAAAAAGCCCGTGAAAGTGATTGTTTTACCCATTGTTATTGCATTATTTTACTGAACTTGTGCATGCATACGACGACGAAATCGGCACCAAACCTTCAGTCTGTCACCTCGACCACCATAGCTCGATGTCCCACTCTGCAAGTCGTCTACCAACTGGCAAGTAACTCCAGTGCATTGTGAGAATAGGTATTTACCATAATCCTGCTAAAAAACCCTCTGAATTTCGATTTTTCGCTGTAGAATTGTCCGGGCAACCTAGAAACTTGTTAAAGTTCACCCTGCTGCCTGCACATAAATACACCAGGACCACTTTTTCATCAAAAAACCTGTACATTGCATACCTATCTATATAATTCACCCAGTAAACCGATAAAAATAGGTATTCACCCGAGTCTTGCTCCCAAGGTCCCTGTTTTGACTTCCCTATGCAAAATTGCCCACTGAAACTACTATTTTCCCACATTTTTACAAGAAAATCTACCAACTCCCTCTCCCTCAACAAATCTCTCCCATTTAAGCTGAGCTCGAGGTCACCCTGGCCTGTGATTGCCAAAGGAAAGGCCCATAAACTATTGCTACCCATTCCTTGCTAAAAAAGCCCTCCAAGCTTCATTCTATGCTGCAAATTCTGCCTAGCAAAGTCAAAACAAAGCACTCCAGTTTGCAAATCCTCTGAAAAAATCCCCAGGGCCGCTATTTTGCCCACTGCTACTATAAAGACCCACATTTCAATTAAAAACACCAGAGAAGTTATAAAGATGGAAGCCCCTGCTCCAGTAGCCCTCAATGTGACCCCTCTCAATGCTCCACATAAAGAACTTGAATGGTTACACCTAGCTCACAAGGATTTCCAGATTAATGACACAATGGGTAACAAATCTCATCTCCAGGCCTTCTGTGAGATCAGGAAGAGCCACATAAACAAAGCTGACATCTTTGGGATTTGGGAGTCCAAATGTTTTTCCTGACCTCATTCACCAATGCCATGCCAATTATGAGCCCACTCAAAGGGCACTGGTGTCTCCTTCTGGGACAATTCTATTTTAAATCACCCCTGAATCAATAAATGAGATGCTGCATTTTAAGCCAACTGGGCCATTGACTCCTCTTTCCTCGGGATTTCTGCTTGACCAAGGTGCCAAATTGCCAAGTTCAAAAATAACTAGAATAGGAAAAATATTTATGAAACCTAATTGTCAACCTCAGGAACCTCCTCCATACCTGGACACTTGGTTTAATGAAGCAGGAAAGTTTATTATTGACATGATAGCCTACATCTTGGGATTCAAAACCAGTGAGTATGTAGACTAAACCATATTGGTCCTCTTATCCATCTTTACTCCAGGACAACCCCCTGTTGTCAGGTATGATTATGCCACTTTTATAGCTGATAAGATCCATGAGCAATTCATGAGCATGGACAGAGAAAGAGTGTTTAAATACACATCATACATATATCATTTGTTGCTCTACTATCAGTCAGATAGTTTTCAAGTTCCCCTCAGAAAATTAGATGTCAAAGGAGAGACAATGTCTGTAATCTTCTGGACCCCAGTCTTCCACCATGTTTACTTTTCTCCTTATACTTATTGTGAATTCATTGATCTATTCATATATCCAGCAACCTCTTTACTGATAACAAGTCCTCCAGATAGACTTTCTCGTAAAATGCATATAATTCTACAGTGCTCCAAGAGCTATAGCATAGGTGACTGGTACTTTTACCAGAATCACACTGTGATCCGGATATATGGCTGTGAGCTGTGCCCCGATAAATTGCCAAAATATGTGCCAATGCGATTGTTTTCCCTGGAATACTTTAGAAAATTTATCCAAGCAGATGTAATCCATTTCTGTGAGGCCAAGAAAAAGGCACAACTTAAAATAAGAAATCAACTGGGCCCCTTCACCTTCAATAAAAGGGAAGCCTGGCAAGGGGCTGATGAGATTTTAGGGCACAGACTCAAGCTAAAAAAAAGTTTCTATTGGGCACCATATGACCCCAATCATTTCATAAGTTATAGGAAAGTGAAAAATAAGCTACCAGCATATGTTCATTGTCAAATCCCTAAAATCCAGCAATATGCTAATCAACAAGAGTGGCTAGAGGGCACCTTATTTGAAGAGATAACTGAGGAAGAGAAATTGGAAAAGGAAATGAAAGAGCTTGAAAAAACACTTGACCTGGACTCTTTTGTACAGGTACCCTTCAAGCTGCCCCAACACATTGGAGGTGATACATCTTTTGCTGAGAGCTCACAACAAGCATCAAAAAAGGCCAGTTCAGCAGTAGCAAAGGGCAAGGAAGTGATGGATATAGAACAACAAACCATGGCAGATCATCCCAACACATCAAAAGAACAGGATCAAGGGCAAGCTCCCCCAGCTCAAACCAAGGCATCAGAAGCCCTTGTGCTACAGACTCCTCAAAATGAGGAAAAGAGCAGAAAGAGAGACAGAGAAGAGGATGTCCCTGCTAGTGGACCATCAGAACAGCCAGGAGATAAGAGGCAGAGGTTGAATCCATATTCTAAGGAGTATTTTTTGGAAGATACCACAAGCAACATGAGAAATGAGGAAAGGACTGAGCAGCAAACTTCTCCATTACCTGGCACATCAACTAGTTCATTCCAACAAGAGCTAGAGAGGTAACATAGCATGGAAGTTTCATCCACCAAGCCTCAAAGAAAGCAATGCTGAGATATCAAGAAAACTTTCACTGAAATAAAAGCAAAAAATGATCCAGTAAGGATGCAACTTTATAATCATCTAATGAGGATAGCACCCACCAATCAACAAAGGCTAATGGCTGCTTATGATATTCAGGAAAAGAAAATGATCCTCAGTCATTTCAAGGCCAAGACACAGCAACCCTAGTCAGCTGCTGATTATATAAGAACCAATGTGGAATTTTTCTCTAAATATATCCACCCAATTGACCAGATTGAATTCCATAAGCAAATTGGGGAGATGGTGTACTCCACCTTGGCAAATAAGGCATTGCTCGCTCACAAACTACAAAATTCATTACACAATACCTCTACCCAATTAGAATTGGAAAAGGCTTCCTCCTTAGCTAATGACAACAAGATTAAGTCCTTAGAAGAGATTATCATCGAGCTTGGGCATAATCCTAAGGATTCAAAGGGCATCAAAGCACTAATAAAGAAGAAGGAGGAGGACATTGCAGCCCTCAAAAGGCAATTGAAGCTGCCAATTACAGTGCATCCACAAACTTTAGAAGTTGCACAACAGAAAGAAGAGGAGGACATGGTCAGTTTACTAATGAGGATGAATGAGAGATTGGCAGAAACAGAGCAGGCATTGGAGAAAACAATTAAAGAGAAGCAGGGAGATTCGACCTCCCAGCCACCTGAAACAACTCCAACAAGTACCACTACTCCCCCCACAGTTACAACAACAGTCCCTCCTACTATCCCAGCATCAACAACAAGTACCTCAACTTCAACAACAACAACAGGGCCAGATACCAGCATGGGCATGGAGGAATTAATGGAAGCAGTAAAAGAGTTGGAGGCCCAAATGTCAGAGCTTAAAGAGGCAAAAGAAAAACTGGCCAAACTAGAGGTAAGCTATGACAAATCAAAATAACAGTGGTAGAGAAAATCAGAGAGGTAAAGGCCCTGGAGAACAAGGTGAAATCATTGGAAAAGGATGTCACCTTGCATAAACCTCTAGCAGACATCAAAACAATTTTGTGGACCAAAATTGGCCGGTTTATGACTGACCAATGGCAATCAATTCAAACAATCCATGAACAAATAGAATTGATAGAAAGGGCCCAAGTGGAAATTCAAAGGGCCAGGGCATCATTGGGAAACATGCCTGAGCAGGCCAATAGATTGATCCATTTTTTGAATACTCATACTAAAGAACAGTTAGCAGCTTTGGAGATCGTGGACAGAACATGCACCTTTTTGACAATGAAAAAGGTGCTAACAATGAGGAATTTTATACAGAATTTGGAAAGGAAGTGCCAAGAAATGCAGATGGAGATAAATGCCTTCACAGAGAAGTTTACAGTCTTACAGTAGAAGGGTCTACCCAGTTTACTAACCAGCAATCAAATACTGTTAACACATCAACAATATTCTCACAGGGTAAACACATATATTACAAATCAAATCACAACATCATCAAGCACTTCAGAAGACACAAGACCTCCCTCCAGATAGAGCTTATATGACAAATTGGAAAGTTTTTTCTATATTGAACATGAAATAAATCATCTTTTTGAAGTCAAGCCCAACTTCTACAGGTATACTGAGGCTGATGAAACACTAGTAAAAATACCAAGACATTAGTTGCCAACAGACCAATGGTGGCAGAGTATGCTGGAAGTTTTACCAAGGTAATTTTGATTTTTTTTTTTTTTTACATTTGGTCAAATAACAATACACGTGGCAGATATAATAAAGATGAGAACAATAGAGGAAGGAGGTCAAGCAGGGACTAGAACGTATTAAATCGGAATCAAGCACAGGTGAAAGGGTCGGGACAACAACACAGGAACGCAAAGTAAAGACACAGCTAGCAGCCGACTTCCTAAATTAAAAAGTCAAAATTATCTTATCAGTTAAAGCAACTAGCACAACAACAATTACTCCTACATTTATTTCTACATTTATTCTCTTTTCAGAGTAGGTGAAGGAAGTTATTGCTTGATATCTTATCCACAAGATATTTTGTAACTCTCTTTTGTATAAATACCTCCCCAAGAAATGTATTCGGGGTTGGTGAATTTCCTCTCTAGACCATGCTGTAGCTCTGAGATTTTTTAATACAAAGGCTATTGAAGTTCACTATTGCTGGATCGTGTGAATGTGGATTTGATGTTCTGGGCCCTGCTACAGAATTCTTGTGTCTTTCTATGGATCAATAAGTTGTTCTAAACTGTGTTTTGTGTTTCCTGTGTTTGCAAATTTCATATATGTTTCATTATCTTAGTAACAGGGAAAAAGAATAGCCCAGAACTTGTTTAAATGCATTATGTGTTCAATCTTTGTTGTTATTTATGTTTTCTTCAGAATTAGCATAAACAAGAATTCTTAGATGCTTCTGTTTCCATTGATTCTTTCACTTTGAAAATTGCCAATGAATTCTTTACTGCTCCTTGATAATATTCATGCACTTTCCCTCTGCCATCATGATGAAGGATTCTTAACTGCCCTTCATCCACTGGATTACATCCCATCAATTCCTAGATTTTAAAATTGTTCCAAAATTGATTATCTTGCTCTATAGTATTGCCCTTTATTAGAGAAACACACTCAACAGTCCATCCTCATAAACTCCATTTGCCCAATGGAATAAACTATTTCAGACTTGCATCCTAGCTCTGTTTAAAATCACCATCCAACAAACTTAAAATAAAACCCTGCACATCATAACTAGCATAAAATACTTCAAAAAACAAAGATAAATTATAAAGAGAGAGCCCTCTCTGGATGCAGTTTGGCTAGAAGCTGCATCTAAAAGATTGGTTAGTGGTTACCTCGGCCGTATTCCCTTGTCCCACAAGTTTTGGGGAACAACCTGAGTGATAACAACCCTAACCCCCTTATTTATGTAATAGGGTCAAGTCATAGTTATAGTTAGTAAAAGAGTCAATAAAGCCCATATTAATAATTGTAAATGGTTGACCCGCATTTAAAGAAAGGAACCACAGTTAGTTACAAATGGGCCATGGTATTAGATAGATGGTATTAATAGAACCATGGTACTCACCCATGGTATTGCATGTATGAATCCTATATAAAGGATAGAGATTCCCCATTGAGGAGTGTCGTGTCTTATTCTGTAATTGAGCACTGCTCTATTGGAGGTTGCCCCCTCGAATAGGCAAGTGAACATTGCTTTCATGTCTGAATAATAAAATACATGTTGTTATTTCTGTGTTCTAGGTTGTATTTCTTCGCATATTTGGTATAGTGGCATCTTCTCGTGTTGGCATTATGACACATGTTTGGCACTATGACACAGGTGTTGTCCTTGATGGCAACTCACTCAGATGACAGATCACAGTTCAAGATCACAGAATGAAGGAAAAAGAGGTATTTGCAGGTGCCCCTTGACCAAGTTGCATATACACGCGGGTTGGCCAACCAATTGGTGTTAGGATATTCCGACACATAGGAAATAGTTAAGTTCAACTTGGTCTAGTATAGAGTTAGGTATAGAGTTAGGTAAAGTGTGTTTCTTTACCGTTGTACATTTTGTAACTTACAATCCG